>MU223226.1:1623038-1638102 GCA_018584345.1 Thuja plicata
ATCTTTTAATTAAATAAAAATGATCAAACCTTAGGAAATATTGAAATAATTGAATAATTGAATTAATTATAATTTGATCAAGAAAATTGATTTGAATTGAAAATGTTCCAAAGCATTGATTCAGAAAATTGATAAATTGATAAAATGATAAATGGGGCCCAAAGTCTAGGCGACCATTTTAGGGTGCATACACTAGGATCTTCTTGTAATATTCTAAAAGAATGATCCTATCCCCACAATGCTTGGGAAACAGGTAGGGTTTTCTGGAGAATCCGGTCACCCGAATGTAAGAGTGTTGTTGGAACTGGATGAAGTAATGGCCATAAGTGTTGACCAGAGTCATTACCTCTTTTGAAAGCCAGTAACCTACATCCTAAGTGGGTGTAAGAATTTTATAGTAAACTAAGGCATCATTTACTGTTAGGAAAATACATAAAATGAAATGAAATACAAGAATGAATCCAAAAGAGAGAAGCAAGGAAATGTATTACCAAAGGATGAATGTTGAAACAAGAATAATCAACAATGAGAATGAGAATATCCAAGCTCAACACCAAGATAATGTTTTTGAAAGGGGAAAACTAACAAAAACCCCTTGTGCATAAATATGAATGAGGCAAGAAGCCAAGAGAGAGAGAGCTTTAGCAATAGCTCATTACAATATTGCAAGAATGAGAATAAGAGAGGAGAGAAGAAATCCAACTTGTGAGAACTAACTTAGAACCAAGTGAGAACCCTAGAACCCTAACTTGTGTGTGAGATCCATCTCTTAAGTAGAGATGAGTGGAGGAGTTTGCATGTAACTCCCATAGTCTATGTGTGCCACATTCACATTTGGTGTGTGCCATGTGTAGGACTCCTCTTAAAGAGGAATATCTAATTTTCTTATTAAAGAAATTACAAATATGAGATAAGACCTTGGTTTATAAAATACCAAGGAAAGATTATAATTCTAACATCCCCCTTTAATCTTTACTTGGGGAGATGAGATCAATACGTATCAAACCCAAACATCTACAATGATTTTGAGATCTCTCTTTAGAAAGAGTCTTCATTAAGATATCGACAACTGGATCATGTCACTTGCAATAGAGAAGGGACTCATGTGTCGTTGCAACATGTTCTTTTCTGAAGTGATCTAGAGTGCTATGTGCTTGGATCTTGAATTCTACATGGGATGCTTTTCTAAGGAGATAGCACTTTTATTATTACAATGTAAAGTTGTAGTTGCTTGCAGAGTGGGGCCCAAATCTTCAAGTGACCATTGAGATTCATTTGTACATTCAGTATATTCATTTCCAGTAGAAAATAGAGGTGGAGCTTGATCAACAACTGAGCCTGCAAAGAGGCAATAACCACTAGTAGATATCCCATCATTGGGATCTCCTAGTGCTGAATCAGTAACACTTTGGAAAGTAAAATCATATTGTGAATCATCAAATAAATCAGGTATGTAATCTAGAACGCATTCATCACTTTCAGAAAACAAATTTGTAATGTATCCATCAGTATATGAAAAATCAAGAGTGGAGCTATCCTAATCATCAGTATTACAAGTAATGTTATCAATATTGTTGTCAGTATCATTTCCCACCACAACAATCATAGGATTAGTACTCAATTTAGAGACTTCCTGAAGATCATTTTGATCAATACATATATCTCTACTAGAATATTCAAAAGAAGGCACAATGAGGTTAAGAAAGGTAGAGATAATATCCTCTTGTTGATCTAAAATATCAGCAAAAGAGGAATATTCATAATGAGGATGAGACATAATTACATACACTAAAGATTGAGATTAAGCCCAATGGATTGAAATACATTTAAGATATAATGCTAAGGAAAACAAAAAATAACTTTAACGTAAATTGTAAATGAACAATTGCAAGAATTTTAAAAAATAAAAAAAGTTTAAATTTTTGTTAAACTGATGAAACAAATTATAATTGAAGTTAAATGATGAATTAACAATAGAAATAAGTGAATATGGATAAAATTGAAATGAGTTTAAGACGATTTTGAAAAATATAAAGCCAGGCTGATTGTATAACTGTTTAACTTTTTTTGTTAAATTTTTTTAAAATTAAATTTAAAGATTAAACTCAATTTGTTAAATAATAAACTTTGTGAATAAAATAGTAGACAAATATGATAACTTGCAATAATAAGAATGAAGATCCACCTGCAGAAAGGATAGAAAACTTATAAATATAGATGGAATAATAACAATAAGCCTGCAAAAAATAATGATTATCCTGCAAGAAATCGGCTAACATAAATGTTAAAATGATAATCTACAATGAAATGATGAAAATGAATATAATTATAAAATGTAATAATGATAAAATGGTTACAAAAATCTGCAACTCTAAAATAATAAACTATTATTAATCACTATAACTATTCTAAAAATCATATAAGGAAAAATGATTAGAGGCTGCCTCAATAAAGAAATGAAATGAATTCCAACCACAGTCAATGACAGAGCAAGGTAAGCAGTCCAAGGGAGAACCCAACCAAAGTAGAGAGAACGTTGACAAGGGAGGAGAAGTAACACGCTGCCAAGGTGAATAATATTTTCTAGTAATCAAATCATGCTAAATTCTAAGCAAGGAATAGAGATATATTAAAAAATAATATATAACAAACTGTTGCTGCCCAAGGGACTCCTACAGAGGATAGAGGCACGTAGATTACCCTCAATGAAAAAACAATTGCAGTAGATAACTCCTATGCAAAAGAAGAGAGTTGGATTTTTTAACAAAATGTAGAGGTGAAAGATGTAGCATGAGAACGTCAAAGGGAGAGAATGCAAGGGCTGCATGATAAGAAAGGGAAGGAGATAAGGGATAGTTTAGAAGAAGTAGCCTTTCAAATACTGATGAGTTCCAATGTAAGGAGCTAAGAGTCATACGCTTCCTAGTCCAACCAACAAATGAAGGAGCAAAGGTAAAGTGGAGTGGAGGGAGACAAAAAAACATCAATAATAAATGCTGAGGAAAATAGAAAACAATAAGGTTATAATGAGTAGCATACAAGAAAAAATATGAAAGAAAACAATGATAAACAGAAATATGAATTAACTAAGGTACGCTTGTAAATCTGCAAAAAAATGTTAGTAAATAACTTTGCATTTTTCTCAAATGTGGGTGAATAATGGAAAACTGCTCACATGAAAGCTAAATTGGAGGGTTCTGCACAAAACCCAGATCACGGTTTTTCTAGATTCTTTCTTATCTATGCATAAAATCAAATGCAAAGAGAGGGAGATACAATCCATGAAACTACAGGCAAATAGGAATAACATAGAGATAAAGATATAACAGAAAGATATAAATAATGATAGAGATATGTAAACCTACAGAGGGTTAACAATATGCTAAAAAATGGAACTCAGAAAGGATTTTTGATTAGATATAAAATAGATTTAGTGAAGAGTTAAAATCTGCAAGAATATTAGCTAGAAAGTTTTAATAACCTACACAAAAGGTTAGTGAAATAAATTTTGATATCGATACAAAGATGAAATACAACATATGCAAACTATAAATCCCTTGCGGTTGCCCGACAGAGGGTGTAGATAGATCTGTAAAAAAATCATAGACTGGATAAACAATAAAAATTGGATTTGGCAGTGAACTGGCCAAACCCAAAAAAAATTCAAAAAATCTGCAGCAAAAGTTAGATTGAGAAATCCTGCAAACACTCAAACAAGGATTATTAGCTCTGATACCATTTTAGGAAAATACATAAAATGAAATGAAATACAATAATGAATCCAAGAGAGTGAAGCAAGGAAATGTATTACCAAAGGATGAATTTTGAAACAAGAACAATCAACAATAGCAATGAGAAGCTCCAAGCTCAACACCAAGACAATGTTTTTGAAAGGGGAAAACTAAGAAAAACCCCTTGTGCATAAATATGAATGAGGAAAGAAGCCAAGAGAGAGAGAGAGAGAGAGCTTGAGAAATAGCTCATTACAATATTGCAAGAATGAGAATGAGAGAGGAGAGAAGAAATCCAACTTGTGAGAACCAAGTGAGAACCAACTTAGAACCAAGTGAGAACCCTAGAACCCTAACTTATGTGTGAGAGACATCTCTTAAGTAGAGATGAGTGGAGGAGTTTGCATGTAACTTCCATACTCTATGTGTGCCACATTCACATTTGGTGTGTGCCATGTGTAGGACTCCTCTTAAAGAGGAATATCTAATTTCCTTATTAAAGGAATTACAAATATGAGATAAGACCTTGGTTTATAAAATACCAAGGAAATATTATAATTCTAACATTTACTCTACAAAAACTAGGGAAATTGGCCTCCCATTGGATTTGTGGAAAATTCTCCCATGGAGAATTTTGGCCTGAGCCGGTCTTGAGGATACCGACAGTGAGTAAACCCCAAGTTATGGGTCATTGTTGCACCAATACCCATAAGACATATGAAGTCATGTAGAAATTGGAGGTCTAGGTGACCTTGACAAGCTGGGTGTCCACATGATTGGCAATGATAGTGGCCCAAACAAAAGTTTGTCTTCTGGAGGTGATGCTGAGCAGAAATTAGTACATCCATGCTGAAAATTCTCAGGCATGGGACTCTCCAAAGACCCTACATAAGGAGATGATCCCCATTTGTATGCTTTCCTTGAATTTGCACGGGGGATCTCCAACTTCATTTTTCTATAGTTCTTCCTTGGGGTCTTGAGCCAGTTGGATTTGAGGTATTTCCAGGCCATCTATGGAACCTTCTCAAACTCATGTAAAGCCAGGGCCTGAGTGATAATAGTAGCATTGGTAAACTAGGGGATCCCTAGCCTTGAAGAAAATGTTGCAGTATCTAGAGACACTAAGGGCATTGGGTAGCCCGAGGGAAGAGGAGCGGCGAGCATGACAGCCTGGATGGCTGTGTTGTAGTGTTTCACCATGTAAGAATAAGCTTTGAAGCCTACATTGAACAAGGGAAGCATGTGGCCTTGAGGATTCCAGAGGCTGCCACATTTGTTGGATTCAGATCTCCAACCATGTGCTGAATGAACATCATTTTTACCAAGGACTGCAGTTGGGTCCATGCTCCAACACTTGTGTTGGTGATCATCTATAACTTGGAATCTATCTTAGACCCTAAAATAGATCCTTCCTTTAGATATTTTACAGTTAGTGGAATCTTTTCTAAGGCCTTCTCGGCCTTGGTCCTGGCGGCTGCCCTGGTTGAAGTGGTAGGGAGTTTCGGGCTCTCGGGTGGAGAATATGCTTCAGACATGATTGATCTGTGAACTTATCAGCAACCTGCAAGACCGGACAACCGCCAATATAGGATAAACATAATAGAATTTTGGACCCTATAGATTTCATCACCGCCTCGCATCTATTCCTAAAAAGGTGTTAGTTTGCATCAAACCCTAAAAATATATATTAAACGAAATGACTTGCTTGAAATTTGATCAATTCATGGGAGTTTCGGGGATTCTAGCACATGTGGTGAATGAAGTGAAGGTCAAAGGGGAACATGAGACCCGAAGTCTGAAAAACTGACTATTATTGACATGATCGACAATTATCCATACTAGGCTGACATGGGGCGTCATGTGGTCATGCAATAAAGGGAGTAATGGTATTAAAGGCGACAGCTATCCTAACACAAAAGTGAATGAATACCACTTGGGATATTTTTGAATGCTATCATGTGGGGAATTAAATCTACCATTAAAGCAGAGGTGACAAAGGAGAGAGAAAACCTGCAAACTCAACCAGGCAAGGTGCCAAGTTCAAATTTGCAAACACCAGGTAGGCGAGCTTGACATTTTGGTCACACGTAGAGGGGAAAAGTGAACTCGCCACTAGATGGAGGGGAATATACAAAAATGTGCAAATTTTACATGCAAACACAGACCACAAACACTTATACATAGAGGGTCGAAGAACAATTTGCAGGCAAACCCAGAAATAAACTTATTTATAGCTAAACTACCAACAATTTACAACATTTATAGAATGTACAATAATTACATTATTTTATAACTACACAGAGGGCAGACAACCCTCTGGCAGAGCCATCCTACCAACAAGAGGTAACAACAAACAACAAAATGGAAAATAGAGACAAAAAGAAAAATGCAAGAAAACCCAAAATGAAACCAGAAAGAAAAGAAGACCCAGAAGGGCTTACCTAAGAAATGAGGAATGTGGGAGGATGAGCATGGGAGTTTCTCTATAAATGATTAGATTTGAATCACCATGAACACACCACTTCCAGTCACTATTAAACACTGTTCAAGCTTTGGGAACAAATCACACTTAGTTGTTGTTAAAATTTCTCTAATCACTTTGAATCGCTCTGGGGTAATTTGTTCACGATGAATGTAAAAATGACTGGTGAAACTCTATTTATACCCCTAGGGTAAAAACATATCGCTTCCTTCTACAAATCCTGAGAAAGGCAAACCTTCGGACTCCGAGCCTGGGGATCCCATGCAACCACACCCTCTAACAAAAGAGGAAGTAGTGACAGAGAATGCTGAAGTTTAGAATTTGGCTGGCACAAAGAACAAAAACACTCAGGGACTTGGTCCCAGAGGGAGAGAAACCAAAAATAAAAGGAAACAACCCCCATAGAGGGAAAGGCCAGAAGAAAACAAAAAGGAAAAGAAACAAGGCAAAAGTGAAAAGGGGGACCCAACATTTTGCCAACAAAATATAGGGACAGGTATGGAGGGCATAACAGGAAGGACATGCCTCTAACAAAGATCACACGACATATAACAAACCATTCCCTAACTATGAAAAAGGGGAAGCTTCTAAAGGAAAAGGAGATGAAGTTAATTACACATACTCTCATAACAATAATGTGATTAACATGTTGGACATAAAAAGTGAATCAATCAATCTGATCACTATTAAAGGTGCCAAAGACACATCGACACATTCAAATCTAGTAACTCGAAGTCAAAAACAAGTCATCATCAAAGGAGTTAACTCCTCAATTAAGAAAGCGACATCCTTGAAATCACCTATTGTCACAATTCCTAAACTAGCAGCGACAAGACAAACATTACTAGACCATATGAAAACTATAACTTGGTAGACCAATTGAAAAGGACCTCAGCTCAAATTTCTATATTTGAGTTATTAAAGATCTATTTAGTTCATAGGGAAGTTCTTAAACAAGCCCTACATTCTACAAATGTTCCAAAGGACATAGATGTAGACAAGTTTTAGGATATTTTTAATCAAATCTTGGCTCCACATTACCTCTCTTTTTTAGAAGAATATGACAAGTCCTTGACTCATCCGCATAACCAATCCCTTCATATTGAATTCCTGACTCACAAATCCTGTGTAAAAAGTGTATTGATAGATGGAGGCGTAGGGTTGAATATATTTACTCTTGGTCTAATCAAGATATTGGGTCTTTCGGAACAAATAATTGATTCAAGAAGTAAGATAACCATCAAGGCTTACGATGAAGAAGAAAGATCATCGAAAGGATGCATTGTTTTACCAATAAGAATAGGACCAATTGAACGCAATGTGATTTTTCAAGTTCTTGATCTATCATTAGCCTATAACATATTACTAGGGAGACCTTGGATACATGAAATGCAAGCAGTGCCATCTACTTACCACCAATGCATCAAATTCCCACATAATGGGGTGTAAGTGACAATTCCTTCATATTCAAGGTACACTTGCAACAATGTTAAAGTAGATAGTTTAGTTCCTCACAATAAGGAAGTCCCAAAAGAATTCACACCTGAAACCTCTAAAGACATGGTGATGAGAAGTTTTGGAAAGACACTAAAACTTGAAGAAACTAGTATGGGGGAATACAAACTAGATATGATGACATCATTGGCTAACATTCCCGTGTATTGAAGATATAATGGAAAACCTTCCCCATCTTTCACACCTATTGAATCTAAAGAATAATACATTCATAAACCAACTAGTATGGTTAGAGCCTCTACTTCTCAAGAGGATGAAAAATAAGATAAAGCAGTCTTGGATTGGCTCTATAAAGAAGAACAGAGAGAAAATGAAGTAAAACATGTTGAGATATCCCCAGAAAAGTATGGAAAAGGATATGACCTTCTTAAACAAATGGGATACAAAGGGAAGGGACCTTTAGGAGATAAATAAAAAGGACTCATTGAACCTATACACATGGAATTTAGAAACACCAAACACAAAATAGGGTTAGGTTTCGATAACAATTTAGAAAACCCTACTTCAAGAGATGGTCCAATCTTTGATGAAGGAAGTGATGATGAAGAAGAAGAAATAGAACTTGAACCATGGACATATGAAATATTACTACACATTGGTACTGAGGATTCTGAATATTAGGGAGAAAGATATGTACCTACTTTTATAGCACAACCAGAGCATCATATTCCTTTGTTATCACAAACTAATGTCTAAGAAGTAGATGAAGTAGAGGAAGATTCTCCAGAAATCCACCAGCTAGAAGAAACTCATGAAGAAATACCCCAACAACAAGATGTACATACTAACTAGGGGAAATTGGTGACAATTTAACATATCCTAGATTTACCACACTTTGATGCACAAATGGATAATAGGGTACATCAAGTAACTATTTTTGAGTTTCTAAATAGATCAGATGATGAAATCAAAGACTCACATGATTATGAATGGGATCAAATGTCTTATGCTACCATGGATATTGAAGTAGCTATAATTCATAAATTTGCATCTTTTTTGGAGAGAGGAGAGA
Source organism: Thuja plicata (assembly GCA_018584345.1). Lineage (NCBI taxonomy): Eukaryota > Viridiplantae > Streptophyta > Pinopsida > Cupressales > Cupressaceae > Thuja > Thuja plicata. The sequence continues at coordinate 1,631,779 of MU223226.1, forward strand.
GTTCTAACACTTCCCCTGACACTACTAATGTCCATGAATTAGATGAGATACCACTTCCCAGGATTATTGATGGAGATACTGGTTTTTTACTTGGTCTAGACAACATTCAAAGGATACAAGCTATGATTTTCAATGTTATGAGAGAGGAAGAATAAATCTCAACTAATGAGTCACTAGAGTTAGGTCCACATATTACTAAAAATGACCCTAATAATGACAATTTGACTCTTAATGATCTAAATGCTATAGAAGCTAACTTAACAGAACATGTCTTGTTAGTTAATAGTCTTGACATTTACGTGATGTTGTCCTTACCAAACTCTGAACAATTATCCTTGGTAAACCCTGACCTGATTGATTGGACCAATTCAGACCCTACTCCTATCATGAACTTTCCCAATGACCAAACTTTGGCCTATTATCTAAATTATTTTGAACCTTATCCTTCTTCCACCAATGCAAGGAGCGTGAACATGACAGAGGAGGATATCTAGTTTCTTAGTCACAAATTGAAAAATAAAAAGAAACAAATAAATGTTGGTGAAAACCACGTTGTGGGAGTATTAGATTCTAAAATAGTAAAAATAAAAGACGTATCTGATGGTGCAAAGCTCTCAGAGGTACCAAAATATGAGATTCTTGATATCCTCCCTAAGCACTTTCAAGAAATATCCTCAGTTCTGATAGAACCAACACAACTAGTTAACTTGGGAACATCATAATCTCCTCAATTTTTTCACCTGGCACAATCCTTGTCAGAAGAAGAATAGATACAATTTACTAAATTCCTAAAAGAGAAGAAGATCAACTTTGCATGGTCTTACACTAATATGCCTAGACTCGATCCTGAGTTAATAATGCATAACTTATCTATAGCTCCTGGAATTAAAAATGTGAAACAATAACTAAGAAAGATTCATCCACATGTGGCATTATTGGTCAAACTAGAGCTAGAAAAACTATTAAAATATGGATTCATAAGAGTCATCGCTTAAGCAAGATGGATTTCTAATGTGGTACCAGTTTCCAAAATAGATAAGTCTATCAGAATTTGCACAGACTTTAGGGACTTAGACAAATATTTTCCTAAAGATGATTTCCCATTGCCAAATATTGATATGATTATAGATCTCATAGCAAGCTATCATATGTATTCACTCATTGATGGATTCTCAGGTTAATAATGACTGCTCCTAAGGACCAAGAAAAAATAGCATTTACATGCGCATGGGGAATATTTTACTGGAATGTCTTGCCATTTGGGCTAAAGAATGCTATATCTACGTACCAATGAGCTATGACAACAATATTCCATGATATGATACGCAATAACATGGAGGACTATGTGGATGATACATTAGCCAAGTCAAAAATAACAAAAACTCACATTGAAGATGTTGGTTGTATTCCTAGTTCTGGTCTGTTTGCCAAAGTTTTATGATCCTCATGTTCTTTTCTTTCCTAAAGTTGGAATTCTCTCAGTTTCTTGTGATATCCCAGTTGAAATTTTAGGGTCTTCGGGTCAAAATCTATGTGAAAATGCAAAACCTTGAAACCCTAGGTCTTGTTTTATAGGCCAAAATGAGAAAAACCCTAAGATGTTTATCATACTTCTATTTTGGTGTTACCTTTTTGAAAATAACTTAAGTCATGTGTTTCACGCCAGGGTCACCTAGTCGCATGATCCTAATCACATATTCCTTTTTATCTCAAGACTTGGAAATTGGCTTATGTCGCGATGTCTCTCAAAGAATTGGAATATTCCTTTTGTTTTATGACACTTGGCAGAGCCCTTCATGTCGTGTAGTCTCCAAATAAAAAATATGTCAGCAATTAGTAAATGGGCCCATAGGGTAGTCGGGGTGTCACATAAAAGGGCCAGCAGTTTGTGATTTGTTGCGAGACTTGGCGATTGCTTCAGTCGCGTGGTCTCTGAATTGGCCTACAATTAAAATCTCATGTCATGTAGTCTCCATAAGGGATGACGGTTAAGGGAAAGATGCTGAGACTTCACGACTAACCACATACAGTTAGAGATATAACATAGTCGGGTTGTCGTAGGATTAAAATTTTGAATCAGTTCTCCATTCAACGATTCAGAGACAAGTGATAGAAGGAGACACGTGTCCAAAGGTGAGAGGATTAAGAAGCATGTTTCATAGTCTCCCAAAGGAAAAGGATCATTTGGCGATTAAGAGACTAAGGTTATAAAGTGCTTTGTTGTCACGTAGTCTCTGAATTGATATAAATAATTAGTTACTTAGTGGAGTCGTCACATGTAATGATGAAAAGATCAAACGGTGGTCGTGAAGTCTCTGATCAAAAAGGCTTAAAGGTAAAAGTTCTTGCAACTTGGAGATAGCTATTTGTCACGTAGTCTCTGAATTAAAACCAAAAGCCAATGTTTGTCACATTGTCTCAAAAAGATTTGTCACTTAACATTGTATTCAGCGATTAAGCGACCAAGGGTAGTAGCAGGGTCTCATAAGGAAAAGAAAAATTCAGTGACTTGGAGATAACCATAAAATCTCAAAGCAACTATTAGTAACGGAGTCTCCAAGTAAAATGTGAGTTAGATTTTTCATCCAACGACTTTGATTTCTTTGGTCGTGTAATCGCCATAAATAAACTATGGTTATTCAAGACAAAGAAAATAGCATGGTCTTTTGGTCTCCAGAAGAATTAAGGGTTAAAGAGTTGGGTCAGCGACAAAGAGATAATACACAGTCATATAGTCACTTAATATGAATTTTTAGAAAAGGTGGCAGTTGCTAACATGACAACATGAAACATTCAGTGTCCAATGAAAATATAGAATATTGATTGATGAATAAAAAGGGTAGCTGAGATGTATGACAGAGAGCCAATCACATAGAGACATTTCATCACCTTTGAATTTTATAAGGTTTTTCTAAGGATACATATATATTAATTTGATTTCCTATCACACTCATGAACTATGGCTAGGTTTTCAATCAATTCCATAGCATGCTGAATTGAATACAGAATTGATGATTTTCCAAATGATGAGTCGTGTACTTGAAATAGTTACCATAAAAAGTTGATTAAAGGTTCATTTTCTAACTTATCTTTCTTTCATAATTATAGAGTGAAGGAGTGCTAGGTTTTTTGAGTTGAGAGAATAAATTGGATAAGTTGCAGAGTACTTGATTAATTAAAAGGTTTTGAATTTCTAAGAATAGTGCACAGAGAAGTAAAGTAAGTCTTGAGAGGAGATTTGTTTTAATATCGGTAAGAAAAAGGGGATTGAAATAAAGAAAAAATGAGTAGAGCAGTCAGTGTGGTTTCTACCAGAGGGAGAAGCAAACAGATAGATGAAGATGCTAAAGGGAAGCGGAATTACTCTGATGAATTCCTCAGATTGCTGTCGAGTTCAACTCAGAACAAGAAGGTGAATTCTAATGTGCTTACTGATGACTACTGTGACATCAGGGATGCTGATACTCTGGGAATAATGGGTTTTTCCCTCTTTAACTACTTTTATAAAAAAATTGATAAAGCCATTCTAATATGAAACCCTTGGACCTGTGGTTTGGCTAGGTTAATTGTCCCTGATGTCTACATAGATGTAGATTTGTTCTTAGGCCTTGCCAGTCACTATGATGTCTTGTCTAAGACAATTAAGAGGAACGATGGCACTTCCTTGCTCATCCTGAATAGAAATTCATTTATGCAAGCTTTTGGCTTGTATAGTACCATGTCCACCAAAATTAACATTACTAGGCAAGAAGAGAGGTATAAGTTAAAGCCTGGTATTGCTAGGGGATATTTGTAGAAACACATGTTCAAGGAGGTAAGAAACCATCTCACTCCTATACTTGGGACAAGCCCTTATTGCTTCAAGGACATGTATTTCTACATTAAGTACATCACCTATGCCCTGTGTAGAGTGCTAGGGATAGATGGGGAAGTAGAAAAGATTAATGTCAAAATATTGATGATGGTGCTGGATCTACAGGAGGTGCATTCTAGCACTAGCTATGACTATATACAATATATCATTGATAAGATGCATGAAGGATTAGTAGCAACTCACAAGAAGATGAAGGATCCTAAGGAGAAAGAACCCAGGTTCTTCCACTACTCCATCCTCATGCATCTCCTATTGCATTTTAATTTTGTGATCATGGATGTAAACAACTTGAGTCCTCAAATGATTTTTCAAGATGGACCTAATCCCATTCAATTTTGGGTAAAGATTTGGAAAAATACATCCAAGGATTGTGACTACTGTGCATTCCAAAATTAGATTGTATATCCAATAATATAGAGCTTGGGCATTAGCAGGACAAGGCTCCCAATTAAGATTATGCAACTACTAAGGCCTAATGAATATTTAGATAAATGGGAGGGAGATCATAATTGGGGAGATTTATTCCTTGAAGAGAATTTTACCATAATAAGGGTATATGGATGTATACATCCACACCATATTTTGCCTTACCATGTGCCATCAAGAGTTGCTACCATGGAATTTATATGGCAGTTGTTATTATCAGATAATGAGCACTTTGCACCACACAGGAAGGGGACCTTAACCCCTAGATAGTTCAAAATCTTCAATTTTCCTATTGGCAAGGGTGCCATTGATTCAGTCAGCCAGTGGCTAGAAAGTTGCAGAATGGGGGCAGCCTCATACAGATATATTGATCCTAAAGGTTTTATGGCAGGATTCAGAAGGCTGTATACACCCACAATCCCTAATACAAATGTCCATTGTGAGTGTATTGAATAGTGGCATATTGCTTGCTGAGGGTTGGGACAAGGCTTCAGCTTTCATAATTGATCAGATAAGAAAGCAGTCAGACTTGAAGATGGCAAGTGAGGTACAAATGGGAGATATGATTAAGGGTTTTGGGTATAGCCCAAAATCTCAAGCCTTTGCCATGTGGAGCCTTTGCCCAAAGGACCAAAAGCCTTAGTTGGTGAACATTCAAGAGAACATGGTAGGCAATCAAATGGTCTGGTCTGTACAGAATACAGGGGATTTGGAAATAATCCAGATTATGACACATTTGGCACACTTGAATGAGGAAAAGACTAAACAGATGTCTGATAAGTGTAGCATATTGATAGAGGAGACCAGTGCATTGGCCAAAGATCAAGAGTTGTGCCACATCAAAATACATCAATAGGATCAGGTGATTGCAAGGCTAATGAAGGAATTAGAAGAAAAACCTAAGGTAGTGTATGTACCTTAACAACAACCTTTGTAAATTGAAGAAAAAGCAAAATCAGAAGAGGTGGTTGAGAAGGAGGATACAGGAGAAAAGAAGAATGAAATTGCCTTGAATGCATTTAGAGGCATTCTCCAACACAAAATTGATATATTGAAGGATAAGACTGATGTTATCCTTAATGCTTATAATAAGTTGCCAAACTTTCATGTTGAGGTAATGGGGTATCTTGCTATATTGAACCCCTATTTTACCAAATGGTCTTCCAGGGTGCAGTTGTTTGAAAAACTTGCTTCTTTGCAAACCCTGAGATCAGATTTGCTTGAGGTAGTAACAGAGGTGGAAGATGAGATCAAAAAGATTAATATTTCTCTCTCATTCTTCAAAGGCAAATTGAATCAAATAGAGGTTAAATTGAGCCTCTTTTCTACCGATTTTAACAGAATTGTTCCTTCCCTAAGAGGAGAAGATGATCAGATAAAGGCCTTAGATGCCTAGAGGAATGAGTTTGACAGCAAGATGCCTAATAATGAGGCATTTATTTTTGGATCAGATTTGGATATTGAGGGATTTAATAAGATACTAGATGAGGCCTTCAAGGCTGAAACTGACATTAATAAGTTTCTAATGGATGTTAAGAGCATCACTGATGTTAGATGGGAGAGACAAAAGGCACAAGTACAAGGCACTAAGGACTTCAATTGGCCAACAGATGATGAAGTGATAGCATGGGAGCTGATGACTAGGCCAAAGAAGAAGAAGTCTATAATTGAAGAGGAAATTCTAGATGAAGAGTAGAAGGGAACACCTAGCGCCTGATCAATGAGCACAGGGAGGTTAGCTATAAATAGTATTGAGTGTAGGTTAGCTTGTAATGGCGGTCACTCAGTATTAATGCAACTACCAGAAGCTATCCTGAACACTGTCAGACAAAGGTGCTAGATTCAAAAAGAGACAAAGAATATCATATCTATATCCCCTGTTCTTGTCCTCCCACCACTTCTAAATTCTCTTATTTTGTCTTTTTCTGTACTTTTAGGGTTAGGTTCCTTAAACCATCCGAAGCTTGTTGCATCCTAAAATAAAGGATTCCAAGATGGTTAAGGACCTATATATAGGATCAAAG
>MU223226.1:1644082-1670221 GCA_018584345.1 Thuja plicata
TGATCACTTGGGCAAGATTTTTAACAGAGCATTGGAATATGGTGTCTCACTAAATCCCAAGAAGTGTCATTTTGCAGTCAAAGAGGGGAAGTTGCTGGGACATATAGTATCTAGAGAAGGGGTAAGACTAGACCCTGAGAGAGTAGAAGCAATTCAAAAGGTGATTGCTCCAAAGAACTTAAAAGGTGTGCAATATTTCTTAGGAAAGATAAACTTTGTCTGAAGATTCATAGTAAATTTTGCAAAAATTGTTAAACCCATTGTCAAATTATTAAAGAAGGATGCCAAGTTTGTTTGGAATGAAGAATCCCAACATGCATTTGAAAAAATAAAGAAAGCAGCATAGGAGGCTCCAGTTTTGAAATCTCTAGATTATACCAAGCCTTTCTCTTTGTTTTCATTTACATCATTCCATACAATTATTTTTATTCTCCTTCAAAAGGATGAACAAGGATTTGAACATCCCATAGCTTTTTATAGTAAATCCTTGCAGGCTGCAGAGCTTAACTATGAAATAATGGAGAAACAAGATTATGCATTGGTAAAGGCTGTGAAGTCTTTTAGGCCCTACTTGGTTTGTACTAAGGTGCAGGCCTATGTTCCTCATTCAGCAGTAAAGGATATCCTTACACAATTAGAGGTAACTGGTAAGAGGTGTAAGTGGGTTACAAGAGTTCAAGAATTCAATCTTGAAATCAATATCACCAAGTTAATAAGAGGACAAGGCTTGGAAAAGCTCATGATAGAAGAGAACTTGGATTTAGTACAAATGAATTAGATAGGAACACATGACCAAGCCATTACTAGTATAGAAAGGCAACCATACTATACTGATATTGTATTTTTTCTCAAAAATGCTAAGTGTCCTGATCATTTGTCTGAAAATCAGAAGAGGAGTCTAAAATTGCAAGCTCAAAGGTATACTTTGATCCAAGGTGACTTGTTTTGGAAAGATAAGAATGGTGTACTATTGTTGTGTCTTGATAGATACCAAGCTGAGAAATTTTTGACTGAGATGCATGAAGGAGAATGTGGAGGTCACTTTTCTGCTAAAACCACCGCCCACAAGATTTTAAGGGCAGGGTATTATTGGCCTACTTTGTTCAAAGATACTTATATACATGTCAAGAAATGTGAACCATGTCAAAATTTTTCCAATAAACTAAAATTTGCAGGTGCTCTGTTGCTGAATCCAGTGAGTACTGAAGCTCCTTTTGCTATGTGGGGGATTGACTTTATTGGTGAATTTTAGGAGAATTCTAGTGTAGGGCATAGTTGGATATTGGTTGCCACAGATTACTTTATTAAATGGATTGAAGCTATCCCTACAAGGAAAGCAACAAGCAAGGTGGTTACTAAGTTTCTCTTGGAGAATATTTTAACCAGATTTGGTGTACCTGTTAAGTTAGTAATGGACAATGCTATGAGTTTTAGATCAGAAGAAATGACAAGTTTCTATGAAAGGTATGGGATTATAATATCATATTCATCCCCATATCACCCACAGGCTAATGGACAAGCTGATTCTAGCAATAAAAGTATATTAAAGATATTGAAGAGGACTCTGGAACAAAATAAGAGAACATGGCACAAAAAATTAAAATTAGCTCTTTGGGCTGATAGGATAACACTCAAGAAGGAAACTGGTAAGTTGGTATATGGTCTACAAGAAAGGTTACCAATTAACAATCTATTACTAGTATGCCAATTCATACAAGAAGAAAATTTAGATGTCTCTAACAATATGCAAGATAGAATGATACAATTGATTGAATTGGATGAAGCAAGAAGAAATAGTCAAAGAGAAAACATAAAATTACAGCAAAAGATGAAGTGTTTGTTTGATAAAAGGGCTACTGAGAGAAAGTTTCAGGCTGGTGACTTAGTTCTCCAATGGAATGCAAGGGCAGAGGACAAAGGTAAGCACAAGAAATTTGAGTCTTTATGGCTAGGACCTTTTATTGTTTCAGAAAATTTTGGCAAAGACTCATATTTATTAAAGAATATGGAGGGAGAAAGTTTTGAGTTGCCTGTGCATGGGAAATTCTTTAAGCCTTTCTTTAAGTAAAAATCAAAGCAATGCACAAGTGAAAATGTATCATATGTAAATCTTTCCCTTCTTTGTTTGTAAAGTTCTGTAAATATTTCTCTTTCTACTTTGGGTGTTTTGCTCCATTTTTTGAGGGGGTCTGCAACCAGAGATTCTGTGATTCTTTGCCATAAACTGTGTTTAGTCAATCCTCATTAGAGCCACTATTGGTTGTATTCCTGGTTCTGGTCTATTTGCAAAAGTTTTTTGATCCTCATGTTCTTTTCTTTCCTAAACCTGGAAGTCTCTCAGTTTCTTGTGATATCCCAGTTGAAATTTTAGGGTCTTCAGGTCAAAATCTCTATGAAAATGAAAAACCTTGAAACCCTAGGTCTTGTTTTATAGGCCAAAATGAGAAAAACCCTAGGATGTTTATCATACTTCTATTTTGGTGTTACCTTTTTGAAAATAACTTAAGTCATGTGTTTTATGCCATGTTCGCCTAGTCACGTGATCCTGATCGCATATTACTTTTTATCTTGAGACTTGGAAATTGGCTTATGTCAGGATGTCTCTCAAAGAATTGGAATATTCCTTTTGTTTTATGAAACTTGGAAGAGCCCTTCATGTCATGTAGTCTCCAAATAAGAAATATGTCAGCAATTAGTAAATGGGCCCACAGAGTAGTCATGGTGTCGTGTAAAAGGGCCAGCAATTAGTGATTTGTTGCGAGACTTGGCGATTGCTTTAGTCATGTGGTCTTTGAATTATCCTATAGTTAAAAGCTCATGTCGTGTAGTCTCCAAAAGGGATGACGGTTAAGGGAAAGATGATAAGACTTCACAACTAAACACATACAGTTTGAGATATAACATAGTCAGGTTGTTACGGGATTAAAATGCTGAATCAGTTCTCCATTCAGGGATTCAGAGACAAGTGATAGAATGAGACACATGTCCAAAGGTGAGAGGATTAAGAAGCATGTCGCGTGGTCTCCTAAAGGAAAAGGATCATCTGGAAATTATGAGACTAAGGTTATAAAGTGCTTTGTTGTCGCGTAGTCTCTGAATTGATATAAATAATCAACAACTTAGCGGAGCTGTCAGATGCAATGATGAAAAGATCAAACGGTGGTCATGAAGTCTCTGATCAAAAAGGCTTAAAGGTAAAAATTCTCATGACTTGGAGATAGTTGTTTGTCATGTATTCTCTGAATTAAAACCAAAAGCCAATTTTTGTCACATTGTCTCAGAAAGATTTGTCACTTAACATTGTATTCAGTGATTAAGCGACCAAGGGTAGTAGCGGGGTCTCATAAGGAAAAGAAACAAGCAGCGACTTAGAGATAACTGTAAAAGATAAAAGTAACTGTTAGTCATGGATTCTCCAAGTAAAATGTGAGTTAGATTTTTCATCCAATGACTTTTATTTCTTCGGTCACGTAATCGCCAGAAATAAACTATGGTTAACCAAGACACAGAAAATAGCATGGTCGCTTGGTCTCCAGAAGAATTAAGGGTTAAAGAGTTGGGTCAGCGACAAAGAGATAATACACAGTCGCGTAGTCACTTAATATGAATTTTTAGAAAAGGCGACAATTGCTGACATGACAACATGAATCATTCAGCGTCCAATGAAAATCAAGAATATTGATTAATGAATAAAAAGGGTAGCTGAAATGTATGACAAACAACCAATCACATAGAGACATGTCATCACCTTCAAATTTTATAAGGTTTCTCTGAGGATACATATATATGAATTTGATTTCCTATCACACTCATGAACTACGGCTAGGTTTTCAATCAATTCCACAGCATGCTAAATTGAATACAAAATTGATGATTTTTCAAATGATGGGCTGTGTACTTGAAATAGTTACCATAAAAAGTTGATTAAAGGTTCATTTTCTAACTTATCTTGCTTTCAGAATTATAGAGTGAAGGAGTGCTATGTTTTTCGAGTTGAGAGAAGAATTTGGATAAGTTGTAGAGCACTTGATTGATTAAAAGGTTTTGAATTTCTGAGAACAGTGCATAGAGAAGTAAAGTGATTCTTGAGAGGAGATTTGTTTCAATATCGGTAAGAAAAAGGGGATTGAAATAAAGCAAACATGAGTAGAGCAATCAGTGTGGCTTCTACCAGTGGGAAAAGTGAAGAGATAGATGAAGATGCTAAGGGGAAGCAGAATTACTCTGATGAATTCCTCAATTTGCTGTCGGGTTCAACTCAGAACAAGAGGGCGAATGCTAATGTGCTTAGTGATGACTATTGTGACATCCGGGATGTTGATACTCCAAGAACAATAGGTTTTTCCCTCTTTAACTACTTTTATTAAAAAAATTATAAAGTCATTCCAATATAAAACCCTTGGACCTGTGGTTTGGCTAGGTTAATTGTCCCTGATATCTACATAGATGTAGATTTATTCTTAGGCCTTGCCAGTCACTATGATGTCTTGTCTAAGAAAATTAAGAGGAACGATGGAACTGCCTTGCTCATCATGAATAGAAATTCATTTATGAAAGCTTTTGGCTTGTATAGTACCATGTCCACCAAAATTAACATAACTAGGCAAGAAGAGAGGTATAAGTTAAAGCCTGGTATTGCTAGGGGACAGTTGCAGAAACACATGCTCAAGGAGGTAAGAAACCATCTCACTCCTATACTTGGGACAAGCCCTTATTGCTTCAAGGACTTGCATTTCTACATTAAGTACATCGCCTATGCCCTGTGTAGAGTGCTAGGGATAGATGGGGAAGTAGAAAAGATTAATGCTAGAATATTGATGATGGTGCTGGATCTATAGGAGGTGCATTCTAGCACCAGCTATGACTATATACAATATATTATTGATAAGATGCATGAAGGAATAGTAGCAACTCAGAAGAAGATGAAGGATCCTGAGGAGAAAGAACCTAGGTTCTTCCACTACTCCATCCTCATGCATCTCCTGTTGCATTCTAATTTTGTGATCATGGATGTAAACAACTTGAGTCCTCAAAGGATTTTTCAAGACGGACCTAATCCCATTCAATTCTAGGTAAAGATTTGGAACTATACATCCAAGGACTGTGACTACTGTGCTTTCAAGAATATGATTGTATATCCAATATTACAGAGCATGGGCATCAATAGGACAAGGCTCCCAATTAAGATTATGCAACTACTAAGGCCTAATGAATATTTAGATAAATGGGAGGGAGATCATAATTGGGGAGATTTCTTCCTTGAAGAGAATTTTACCATAATAAGGGTATATGGATGTATACATCCACCTCATATTTTTCCTTACCATGTGCCATCAAGAGTTGTTGCCATGGAATTTATATGGCAGTTGTTATTAACAGATAATGAGCACTTTGCACCACACAAGAAGGGGACCTTAACCCCTAGACAGTTCAAAATCTTTAATTTTACTATTGGCAAGGGTGCCATTGATTCAGTCAGCCAGTGGCTAGAAAGTTGTAGAATGGGGGCAGCCTCATACAGATATATTGATCCTAAAGGTTTTATGGTAGGAGTCAGAAGGCTGTATACACCCATAATCCCTAATACAAATGTCCATTGTGAGTGTATTGAAGAGGATGCAACAAGAAATCTTCTTGATGAAGATGAAATCAGGACAAGAAGGGAGAGGATTCAGGAATTTTTGAAACTATAAACATAAATAAAGAGAAATGGATTGGCTTTTGGAGGATTCTATCCTGATTTGTCATATTTTGACAGAATCAAAGCCATGATTGACAATTTTTATGTGCTTTGTGAACAGCTTGAAAATTTTTTAGACAAGAAAAGAGTCCAAGAGCTAGATCATTCAGAGTCTGAATATGAAAGTGGTAGTGACAGTGACTATGCCCGTCCATCTAGATGTGATTAGCCTCAGTAGAATTTTGTAGAGATACCATAGTTGTAGGGAGTTGAGGGTCATATTATTGACCTAATAGAGGCCACACAGCCTGATGATGTAGAAGAGCCTTCAGCCAAAAGGCAAAAGGTAGATATAGGCTAGCCTTCAACTAAGAGGCAGGAAAAGAAAAAGGATAGAGCAAGTGCCCTAGTTCCTAGGAATAGGTTATATGACCATAACCTAAGAAAATTGATTAGGCAGGGCAAGAGGCAGCAACCTGATATAGAGGAAAATATTTAATTACCTCTTAAGTCTTGTATTGATGAAAGGTTGATACATCAACAGAAGTTTTTAAGTGATGATAACTTCATCAAAACTGAGGAATTTAAAGACTTCTTGATATGGTATAAAAAGGAGCAAATTAGAGATCAATTAAAGGTTGATGGGGACAAGACAGTGACCAATGAGGCCCTTTTGACCTTACAATCATATGACCCAGACAGCGAGGACATCTCACCTGATGAGGCCAGAAAAATGGTATTAAATAGTGGCATATTTCTTGCTGAGGGTTGGGACTTGGCTTCAGCTTTCATAATTGATCAAATAAGAAAGAATCTAGACTTGAAGATGGCAAGTGAGGTACAAATGGGATATATGATTAAGGGTTTTGGGTATAGCCCAAAATCTCAAGCCTTTTCCATGTGGAGCCTTTGCCCAAAGGACCAAAAGCCTCAGTTGGTGAACATTCAAGAGAACATGGTAGGTAATCAAATGGTCTGGTCCATACCGAATATAGGGGATTTGGAAATATCCCAAATTATGACACATTGGGCACACTTGAATGAGGACAAGACTAAGCAACTATCTGATAAGTGTAGCATATTAATAGAGGAGACCAGTGCAATTGCCAAAGATCAAGAGTTGTGCCACATCAAAATACATCAACAAGATCAGGTGATTGCAAGGCTAATGAAGGAATTAGAAGCAAAACCTAAGGTAGTGTATGTACCTTCACAACAACCTTTGTAAATTGAAGAAAAAGCAAAATCAGAAGAGTTGTTTGAGAAGGAGGATGCAGGAGAAAAGAAGAATGAATTTTCCTTGAATGCATTTAGAGGCATTCTCAAACACAAAATTGATATATTGAAGGATAAGACTGATGTTATCCTTAATGCTTATAATAAGTTGCCAACTTTGCATGTTGAGGTAATGGGGTATCTTGCTATATTGAACCCCTATTTTACCAAATGGTCTTCCAAGGTGCAGTTGTTTGAAAAACTTGCTTCTTTGCAAGCCCTGAGATCAGATTTGCCTGAGGTAGTAACAGAGGTGGAAGATGAGATCAAAAAGATTAATATTTCTCTCTCATTCTTCAAAGGAAAATTGAATCAAATAGAGGTTAAATTGAGCCTCTTTTCTACCAATTTTAATAGATTTATTCCTTCCCTAAGAGGAGAAGATGATCAGATAAAGGCCTTAGATGCCTGGAGGAATGAGTTTAATAGCAAGATGCCTAATAATGAGGCATTTATTTTGGGATCAGATTTGGATATTGAGGGATTTAATAAGATACTAGATGAGGCCTTCAAGGCTGAAACTGACATTAATAAGTTTCTAATGGATGGTAATAGCATCATTGATGTCGGATGGGAGAGACAAAAGGCACAAGTACAAGGCATTAAGGACTTCAAGTGGCCAACAGATGATGAAGTGACAGCATGGGAGCTGATGACTAGGCCAAAGAAGAAGAAGTCTGTGATTGAAGAGGAAATTCTAAATGAAGAGTAGAAGGGAACACCTGGCACCTAATCAATGAGCACAGGGAGGTTAGCTATAAATAGAGATGAGTGTAGGTTAGCCTATAATGGCGATCACTCAATCTTAATACAACTACCAGAATCTATCCTAAACACTATCAGACAAAGGTGCCAGATTCCAAAAGAGACAAAGAATATCATATCTATATCCCCTGTTCTTGTCCTCCCACCGCTTCTAAATTCTCTTATTTTTTCTTTTTCTCTACTTTTAGGGTTAGGTTCCTTAAATCATCCGAAGCTTGTTGCATCCTAAAATAAAGGATTAAAAGATGGTTAAGGACCTATATATAGGATCAAATTTGTAGTTGTAAAGGGGGGATGAAATATAATTGAAGACATACTTTTTGATTTATGTCTGTGTTTTGAGCTTTTTAAGCCTTGATATGTATTTGAAATAGAATATATGAATAAAAATGCAGTACAAATTTATTTTACATTGTTGTTGTCTCTTTGCTTATTGTATGCACTCTTTTATGTTTAATTTGTAAGGCATCTTAAACATATTGGCTATAAGGTAGCTATTTAATTATTTGCAAGTTTCTTCTAAGGGAAGAATTAAACTTTGTGAGTAGTTTCAGAGAATACTGCAGTAATTCAGGATTTGATACAATATTGTAGAAGTGATAGGATAAGTTTGCAAGGCATTTTATCTTAGTTGTGTGTAGGTTGTAAGGCATCCTACAATATTCCTATTCATATATTTCTGTGGATTTACATCTTTTGACTGTATTTGCTCAAGGATAGGCACTGGTCTAGAGTTTTTCAAGTGATTCATCATCATCCAAGCATTAAAAAAATATTTAAATCAATCACTTTCAGAGTATCTTGTAGAATCAATTGTATTCCTAAGGGTTACAGTTGAAGTTTGTTGATTTCTTAAAGATAAAATCAAATAGGTTATTCCTCCTAGATTCATAAGAGTTGCAAAAGGAAAGAAGAATGTATTTCTTGCTTATGTTGTTGTCTGCTATCATTAAGATATTGATTTGGATTACCAAGCTTATCCTCAGAATAATCATAGTTATCTGTATTGTTATAGACATGTCCATCTAAAATAGAGCATTCAGCACATAAGGTTTAATCCACTCTAAAGATATTGTTAAGACAGTAATCAGTCATAGGTAAAACCTACCTGAGTTAATGGATCTCAAAAAAGGAGGTGGTAATAGGTATCCCTAGTGTTATCAAGAACCTCATCAATTAGTGTTTTTCCCTTGCTTGAGTCATAGTGTCAAAAGGCATTAAGGGGTCATACAGTTGTTTAATATTTCAAGTATCTTTCAAAGGCCTAGCAAGAAAAAACACTAACAAAAGAGTTGAGAAAGATACTAGATCGAATGGAGCAATTTCAACTAAGGATTAAACCAAAGAAATGTGCATTTGGAGTCCAATGAGGGAAACTCTTTAGGGTTTATTATATCACCAAAATGAATTGAGGTAGACCCCGAAAAGGTAAAATCCATATTGGAAATTTTACCTCGCAATATCAGTCAAATGAGGATGCTTCAAGGAAGACTTCAGTTCATCAAGAGATTCATGTCCCAACTAGAAGATAAAGCGCAACCTTTCACAAAATTTCTACATAAAGGTGTTACTTTCAAATGGGATGAACATTGTGAAAATAATTTCAAAGAATTAAAAGACTACTTGGCTATTCCTCTTATTCTCATGGCACCTATTTATGGAAAACCATTACTACTCTATATCTCAGCTAAGGCTACATCGCTTGGATTATTGCTAGCACAAGAGGATGAAAATAAAAAGGAAACGGTGATCTATTACATTAGTAGGACCTTGGTGTCTTATAAACTCAACTACAGTATCATTGAAAAGTATTTATTAGCGGTTGTTTTTGCATCCCATAAGTTGAGACACTACATGCTCTCACATACAGTGAAACTTATTACAAAAATTGATCCTCTCAAATATCTCTTGAGTAAAATAGCATTGACAGAAAGATTAGCAAAATAGTTCTTCATACTAAGTGAATTTTATATTGAGTATGTGGATAGAAGGGCTATCAAAGGACAAGTCCTAGCAGATCAAAAATCTGATTTGCCATTGCAAGATGATGCACCTTTGATTATAGAATTTCTAGATGAGACAATCTTGCACTTAACTGAATATCCATGGATGATGTATTTTTATGGTTCTTTCACACAAGGATCTAGAGTAGGGGTAATATTTATCACTCCTCAAGGCTACAAGATACCTAAAGCATATAAGCTGATTTTTCTATGCACGAATAACATCTCAGAATATGAAGCATTGGTGAATGGACTCAAGCTTGCTATGGAATAGAAAATCATAGAGTTACATGTGTATGGTGACTCTCAGCTCATTATCAACCAAGTGAATGGTGATTATCAAAAAAAACATGAGAAACTGATACCTTACAAACAACTGGTAGAAGGTTTGAAAAAGTATTTTTTCTTCATCACATTTCAACAAATTCCAAAATGGAAAACAAAGCTAAAAATTCTATGGCTACGCTAGCATCCATGTTACAACTGGAAGAACACCAATTCCGCTATGACTTCTTGGTGGAATAATTATCCTTTCTAGCCTTTTATACACCTGAATCCCAAGTGATTTGTGCCTTAAATGCCTAAGACCAATCTTGATATGCCAAAATAATTGTTTATCTTACTGATCAAACCTTACCTAATGGCCTATCAAGGAATGAAAAACAAGCTTTAATTAGGAAAGCATCGTGTTATATCCTCATCATTACGAACTTATATAGATGAGGTCTTGACAGAATGCTTATTAGGTGTTTAGAACAAGAAGAGTTTGACCACGCATTAAAATAGGTTCACAAAGGTGTATGTAGATCGCACTTGAATGGATTTTCATTAGCTAAGAAACTATTAAGAGTTGGATACTATTGGCCTACAATGGAAAAAGATGTAATGCAATTTTCTAAAACATGTCAAAAATGTCAAACACATGGAAACCTCATCCATTCTCTAGCCAGAGAACTCATACCTTTTATAACACATTGGCCATTCCAGAAATGGGCCTTTAATCTTATTGGACAGATTTATCCTAATTCTTCAAGTGGACAAAAGTACATCATTACGGCCACTGAGTAATTCACTAAGTGGGTCGAGGTCATTCCACTAATTAAAGCCACTAAAAAATAGGTTGCTATGTTCATCTTGAACTAAATCATTTGTAGGTATGGGATACCCTCTTCTATTATAATAATAATGGGTCAGTTCAAAAAATAAGATATCGAGGACCTTTGTACATAGTTTCATATCACTCAGCATTGTTCTTCAATCTATTATCCTCAAGGTAATAGACAAGTTGAGGCTTCAAACAAGAAAATTCTAAAAATATTACATAAAACTATGAGTAATTCTGGCCGAGACTGGAATTTTCAACTCAATATGACACTATGGGCCTATAGAACAAGTATTCAAACACCGACAGGAGCCACGTCATTTTCTCTAGTCTATGGCATAGAAGCAGTGCTACCCATTGAAGTAGAAATTCCATCTTTGCGAGTATCTCTCCAAGGTCTTGTTACAGATGAACAATACTGCATTGATAGGGTTCATGCACTATAATTACTAGATGAGCACAGACCACAAGCGCTCAACCATCTCAATAAGTACCAGAAAAGAATGTCCAAAGAGTACAACAAGAAAGTAAAACCATGACAATTTCAAGTGGGGGATTTTGTTCTAAAAGAGAATCCTAAAAATTAGCAAAATAGAGAACAAAAGGGCAAATTTGAACCCAACTGGCTGGGACCTTTTGTTATAACTGCAAATTTTGGGACTGGAGCTTATCAATTAGCTACACCTAAGGTAGATGTTCTTCATGATCCCATAAATAATCTACACTTGAAGTGGTTCTATTCTTAACATCAAGCTGACAGAGCCCATGTAGTGGAATTAGTTCTCAGAAAATACTAAAAAAATTAGAAAATTGATCCTGCAGAAATCCAAAAATAGTGGAAAAAGTCCTGAAAAAAGGCATCCTTGGTGAAAACCTATAAAATGGGCACCTTGATACTAACAAAAAAAGAGAAAAAAAGAACAAAAAAATTGGAAAATAGAAAAGTGTCTTGGCAAAAACTTGGAAAACAGGCATCTTGGTAGCAAAAATATAAAAGCTTTGCCGAGTGGTGAAAACTTGAAAAATAGGCATCACTTGTACTCTATGCTCCATCTATCAATGCACTACTAAAACTAATCTTTCATGATTTCACTTGTGTTATAGGTTGACTATGTATTCCTTACAAATGTCCTATCCTTGCCTGTATTTGTCTACATTTGTGTCTTAGGAATAGTCAATCTGCACTGGGGTCATCTTTGCTAGCATGTTTGGTCTACATCTACTAGGTTGTCTTAGGTTCATGTCTAGGATGGTTTGCCTCTACAAACATTATTTTTCAATAATTGCATCAAAACATCACTATAAAAAACATGGGTGTTTCTTCAACACCACCTACCTGTAACAGACATCACACTAGTGTTTCTCAACACTTTAAAACATACTAGTGTTTCTCAACACTTTAATCGTACTAGTGTTTATAAAAACTTTAATCAAAATAGTGTTCCTAAACACTACATTGGATTGCAATTGCTGACAAAGATTATCTCACTTACTCAGACATAAAAACCATATTTCTTGATTCCAAGTTGTGATTGATGATTTATCTATAGTGCTTGAAGAAGGAATCAACAATATTTCTCAATACTACTTAAACACATTTTGACTGATCTTGGTTTGATTATGACTCTTTTATGTTCCAATGATGTTTCAAACTAGGGGCATGTAAACAGTTATGAATTTTCTTTGAGTGATTATCAATTGTTGCTTGGTATGTCTTTCAAGTTACTCCATGAGTCTATTCAAAGACAAAGAGTCGCAAGGATAGGGGGCATAACATTTTCTTGGTTTTCTACATATGGTTATTGTTTCAATGATCCTATTCATTTCACCTAACTCAGATGTTTATGGTAAGAGTGTCCAACATGAGTGGATATCCGCATATATCTCGATCCTTGTTATGTGTCAAGTACGGTGAGGTTGAACCAATTTCCTTGTCTATTTCTAAATAAAATTCTAAGTAAGGTGTATGACACATTATGTACTCAAGAATATGAATATTGAAGGTCATTTCAGGTCACATATCTTACATTACACACAAAAATAAGATGATTCTTAAAGAAAAAGGAGATAACTTACAAGTCATCCAGGTCTCTATGCCTTGATGCTTAGGTTTATTGTCGACATTGCATCCAATACACATAGTATTCATAATTTAATGATACCTTGTGGGTAATAGTGATATTTTTACCATTATGTGTGGAGGAAGCAATTTATTTATTATTGTTTTTATCAGTTTAACTAATTTAAAACATGCACTTAAAAGATCAATGTCAAGTTGTAAATCTTGGATCTAGAGTTAACTTTGTAATGCATGATTCTAAAATAGGTCAAATACTTGTATAAATAGATGTTCAATCTATTGTGAATATGTTGTTTGATGATGATTGTAGCCACTAAGAGCATCTAAAGACCAGACAAGAGATTTCATGCAGAAGAAAAGAAATGGATCAATTCAGTTTTAAAGAACAAGAACGCGGGCTACCAACAAGTAGGAAAATGTATTAATCAATCGCTATAGGTGCTATCCATATACTGTGAACTTTAATGGATCTTTACTCAACAATTATAGATTGCATACAGTAAGGTCAAACATATGTACTCATTCTAACAAGTGTAGTACACTTAAGAAATCCTTTCAAGGAAGGTGGACTTAACAGTCCTATTGTAAATCTCTTAACCGAGTGACCACTTTAAATCAGTGTTGCTAAAGCTCTTAATAGAGTAGATATTAATAGGTCTCCACCTTAATACTCCTAACAGGTTAGATCATTAGAAGTGATCAATTGTAATCCTTTACCAACTCCCTTCCATTCTGCATATAGTGAAGTTTTGTGGGTGTCATCCCCACTGCAGTTTTTACTTCCTAACAGGAGTTTTTTGCGATATCATATCTTGTGATATGTGTCTATTAGTTTCATTAATGATTCTATGAATGTTGCATACAATTAAATATTATGAAATAATACTACATACATAAGAAATAACATCATATATGGTTGGTAATACAATAAAGATTGTTTACTAAAGATGAAAGGTGAAAAGTGTTAAAAGTTTTAGAGGTACTGATTCACCCCTCCCCTCTCAGTACTACTTCCCATTAATCCTAACAATTGGTATCAGAGCTAAGTCTCTTTTTTGAAATCTTAAATTCTTAAGAGAAAATATCTTACAATGGAGAAGTATGAACTTGATTAAAATATTGAGAACAAAAAGCTTGAAATACATATGTTCTATGAATAGTATAAAGAGGCAAGAATCAAGATGAGAGAACTATTGAATGAGAGAAAAGGTATGGCAACTCGGAGCAGTGAAAAATATTATCAAGAAGAAGAGATTCCAAATTTCTTTGAGTCTTCAGGATCAACCACAAGCAAAGCATCACATGTATTAGAAGAAAACATCACAAATCTAAAAGAGACCAATCAACATCTGACAAAGCAAATAAAGATGTTGCAAATCGGTCAAGAGACCCAGATGGTAAGAATGATTGATGTGATGAGTTCTTCTAGACAAGATAAAATAGAAAGAACACTAGCTATTGATGACAGAAGGAAGATTTCAGAGAAACTACAAGAAAAAAAGTTAGAAATTCAAAGACATACTAAGCATCACCATGAGCTTACAAACCAGATTATTCTTATGAGTCAAGAAGCAAACATAATGAATATAGAACTCATTGAAAGAATACAGGCTATCGGTGAACTAAGAGAAGAGAATGAGAAACTAAAGCATGAGGTCAGAATTCAGCAACAGCATAATGAAATTATCAGAAAGGCTTAAGAGAGCAATAAAAGAATGGATGATTTTCTTGAAGGAAAATGAAGATTCAACAACAACAACGGTCTAGGCTTTACCGAAAAATGGAGAATCATCAAATCAAGGCAATCCAAAGAATGTCTATGAAAATCCAATACCAAGAAGGCTTACATGCAAGCACTGTGGAAAGAAAGGACATACATCAAATGTATGTAGAGGAAAAATTAAAGTTATTCCTAAATCTACATCTTCATTCATAGGATTCTGTTATAAATGTAACAAGAAAGGACATAAAGCATATGAATGTAAGTCTAAGATTGATCAGCCAAAGAAGGAAACCTACTTGGAAAAATACTGTCCTACATGCAAAATGAATGGGCACACAACTAATGAATGCTAGAAAAACAAAAGGAAAGCATGGACTACAGTACTTGGACAAACTGTACAACATGTGGTAGATATGGTCACATTGCTGCAAACTACATGAGAGCATGGACCAAAAGTTCTAGAGGCTAGACAAACCCCAGAATGGCATGCTTGCACTATCATAAAGTTGTTCATCTCAAGAAAGACTGCAAAGACAGAATGACAGAGACAAGCACATATCCCAATGGAAACACCATTGAAGATATCTGGAGCACTAGAGACAAAATATAGAGAAAATCTTTAAGCAATGATGAAGCTAAATCAAGCAATGCAAATGGTGACACCACATCCAATGGATCTAGTGAAATCACCACCCCCACTTAAGCTGAACAAGTAAGTATGGAACTACACTACACCAAGTCATATTTTGCATCAGTTCCATTATACTAGTTAATACATAGTCAAAATATGCATGAATAATGATGCATATTATATTACTTGTTACTATTCTAATAAAACACCCCCGTCGGTAAACACATACCGAAAATCATCAGTGAACATAAAGGATGAGTTGTCTACACTTACCAAAAATTATCAGTCAACACATAAAATGGCTAAGTTTCTAATGTAACCTGACACCCATCGGTAAGGAAGCAAAGTTGAAATGTTGACTTGACGCAAAACTGATATCCGTCAGTAAAATCAAAATTCCTAACATCTATCCTGAGCATCCTAACAACACCAACAATGTTATGTGAGAAGTCTTCCCAACAAACTCCGTCTTCATGACCCGACGATTCGTTGAGCATTTATGACAGACTTAGGGAAAAATTCTATAAATACTCGACGGAGCATTTCATTTTGCACACGCAATTCAAAGAGAAAGAAGAGAGTGAAAATAGAGTGACAAGAAAGAACATAGCAGAGAAACCTTGACTTAATCCATCACACTCCAAACAAATCATTCACCATCCACACGAATCAAAGTAAGTACCGAGGGCACTGAAGAACTTTGTCGTTATTTTCAAGAAAGCCCTAAACTTTAAATACGATGGAAACCACCTCAAGAACTGTGAAGATTAAGAATGATAAGAAGAATGTGGTTAAGTTAATTAAGAACAGCACTTGTGTGGAACCCAAGTATAAGATATACCCAAAGATCGCATCGCAACCCGATGATTCCATCACATTTTCAAAAATTCCACCTTGGGTTTTGCTTATAGAAGATGTTAGGTCTTATATTCACTACAAGATTGCCTAGATTGGTGATATGGAAATGGATAAAGATTACAAGAATCTTTGTGATGCAGAAGGAAACCTGAAAGATGAACATAAGCATCTGCAATTTAAAGGGTTAACAAATGCCCTATATTTCCTGAGGGTTTTCAAAATAGACTGGTTTAGGTTATTTTTGAGCAGAATGCATGATCAGAAGTTGTGGCTAGATGAACCTAAGAAAATCACTAAGGATGTGTTGCATGATGTAACTAGTTATCCAATAACTGACAAGCCTAAGGCACACAAACATCCCTCTAGGCCAGAAGTTGAAAAGCTCACAGAAGCTATGTGGCATAACAGAGGTATGAAAGTGAACACCATCACCGATGAGGAACTGAGGTTTGGTGCATGTGTAATTGGCTACAAAATCTTCCAGGCAAATAGGCTTAACAACATTACATCAACAACAGTAAGCACAACTTACAAGTTAGTGACAAAGGGAGTACAAATGGATCTATGTGAGATCTTGTTGAAACAAATTGATGAGAACATGACTACAATAAGGTCTACAAACACTAACACATGTAAGTTTGGCTCACTTATCATGTGTATATTCTTTTATTTACAAGAATACTTTCCTTCAATAGGTAAAGTGAAGTGGGATACAAAAAAACCAGTCACACTGCAAATTAGTGAACTTATCAAGTCACTAGGTGATAATTTTGATTCAGTGATGACTGCATACTTCCTTTAATTCAAGGAAAAGATGATGGAAAGAGTAAGGATCCATGAACAGTTGATTGAGAAACATAGGGATGAAATATGTTTTATGGTGGATATAGACTTCACCCACATAAAACTAGTTGTACAAAGAATAGCTTGGTTAGCTTCGCTTGATTATGAAATCAACATAGATCAAGCAACCAATGCAATTGATGCATTGGTGAATGAGCCCCTGGATAGCAAGCAACCAAGATTTGGCACATATGAAGAGACCAAATCCAAGATAAAATTAGGCCTAGTCATCAAAAAGACTGTCAACAAGAAGAATAAGATGGTCAAGAATATTGAAAAGATTCTACCGGTTAATGAGGAGGAAAAAGAAAAAATAGAGGAAACCGGTGAATAGGGTACCATCGGTGAAGGGAAAGATGAATAAAAATCAGATTCTGAGGCAACTAAATTTGATGCACCTCCACCTCCTACAAAGAAACAGAGAAAAAGGAGTCAAACTGCTAAAACTAACACCACTCCTCTCAAGAAAGGTCAAGTAAGGACCTATAAGAGGAAACACCCAACAAAGAAACAAACACTTCAAAGAGGAGAAAAAGAGTGGTCATAACAAAAGCTAACTTAGAGGATTCAAAAGATGATGAGCCCAATGTAGTTAAAAAGAATTACAGAAATCAAACAATTGATGAGGTTGTTGAATCTATTGTTGCATCTGGCACCATGTATGATAAGAAAATCAGACAATGGGATACACTAAAACCAGAGGATAAACATAAGATACAAGATGCAATTATCAGGACAATGATCAAGTATAAATATGTACTAGCTGAATTTGTCAACCAAATACCAAAGAGTTGGGTAAGAGATTATCTCAGCAATGGTCATATGCTTTACAAATAGAAAGAGAAGCAAGGAAGAGGGTACTTGTCACACTTATGCCTCCCGAATCAAAGATGGAAGAAATCAAAGAAATAATGAAGAAACACACAAGAAAATTTGTAGCAAAAATAAGAGCTTACAAAGTGCTAGAGGATAAATTTATAGAACTGGACAAAATTACTTAGACTAAATGGAGACAACTCCTAGATCTACCTGCAGAGTCAACAAGTGGTGAGAATCAATTACTTCTCACCGACACACCTCATAAATAGGAGGAAAAAGATAAATAAATTCCTAAGCACATTGCTTTGGACAATGTTAAATACATGGAACCAATTGATTTGGACAAAGTCATGGATGATCTTGACATTCAAGACATCACACATTATGACTCTGATAAAGATCCACACAAGAAAGATGATGTAATATTTATATCTCTTAAGGATTAGGAAAAGAAAAAATAATTAAAGACAATAGGGAATAAAGAAATGAATGTTGTTGATGAGACATGGAAGGACACTTCAGAAATTGACATCACAGAACCATACCCTACCGAGAAAATACAAAAAGATGAAAATATCACTACTCAACAAGCCAAAAATGATGATCAGGACACAAATCTAGATACAGCACAAGCTAGCACACAGAATAATATGCCTTTCTTTATGAAGGTAATTAATATGCTCAAAGATAATGAAGAATCAAGTGCAGCAGATACAAGCACACCTAAGGACAAGGGTTATGTTGAAGCAAAGGACACAATAGATGAACAAAAGGATACAACTGTAGAACAAGCTACAACCGATGATCAGAAAGATAAGTCTACTAATCTAAATAAGGTCGAAGAGGATAAACAAGCAGTAGAGGACAAGCAAAAGGAAGAAGGTGAAAAGGAAATGACAGATGACCAGGTGAAGAGAACAGAAGAGAAATCTACAAAGACACCCAAGGGTGATGGAGAGACATCTTCACCAAAGTGATAGGTGAACCCCGAGCAGAAAACTCAAGAAGCATCATCTAAAAAGCCTTCATCAGTACCTCTGAGAAGACTAATGAACTAGCAATGGTAGTTCATACATCTGCGTCCACTCAAATCTCAATGAAGAAAAAGAGCAAGAATAAGAATCTAGTGACTCTGGATGAAATTATTGAGATTCTAGTATGTGATCCAAGGACATTGGATCCTACTAAATTGACAAAGTATGCAAAACTCTGTGAGAGGAAGGCCATGCAGGAAAATTTGAGAAAATCCACAAAAGAGGCCAAGGTACTTGAGGTTGCAAGAACAATACTTCAGCAAATTGTACCAGATGTACATATTGATCAAACAACCCCAATGCTTGATCAATTAGTGGTTCTCACAGATGCAATCACATCTTAGAACATAGATGCTAAGAATACCATGGAAGAAATACTTGAACAGAAGTATGATTTCAAGCTTACAAAAAAGATAAGCCAAGAAGTGGCATTGCAAAAGGTAAAGCTTTCAAAACTGGTAAGCACAATAGAACCCATTATTGCAAAAGCTATTACCTTGATACAAAAATTATGCACGCTAGATCAACTCATGAAGGAGTATACCAAAAAGATAGAACAAATAGATTTTGATCTTCATAAAAGTGCACAAAGTCTCACAAATAGCAAAGAGGCAATCAAATTGCACAATGAGAAGCTCAAGCAAGCTCGAAAGCTAAGACAGGATATAAAAATTGCATAAACAAAGTTTAGAGATGAGGTAAATGAGATCCAATCTCAACTCCTACCGACACTCTCATTACTGCAAAATCATATCACAGAGGTAAAAGCACTAATTGCCACCCCAAAAATGTTTGTCCTAGACAGCATTTATGATATGCATGCAAGAACTGAACTCAAGCACATGGCTCTAGATCTCCTCAAATAAAAATGGGAAAATTTGATGGAGGATATCAAGAACACCCATTCACATATTCTTGAAACATTGTAAGTTACACATTTTTGTTACATTTTTGACAACTTATAAGTTGCACATTTTTGTCATAAGTATCAAATAAAGGGGAAATGATATGTACAGTGTGATAGTATAAAGCGGGAAATGAAGAAAAAAATGATATGTACAGTCAATCTTTTGAAGAGGAAGAAAATAGGAAGAGGAATGTATAGTATACATGTACATACACTTATACTATATCGATGCATACAGTTAGGGGGAGTCATATAATGACAAGGATATATACATGATGTACATACTAAACACTTTATTATTATGCACATATCAGTTTTTGATACTAACGTCAAAGGGGGATATTGATGACATTATATTTTCCATTAGTATATACAATGAAAAACATGACAGACACCATATATTTATACTACGCTGACAGGCAGGGCACAACACTACCTGACGCCAAGGTTACCTGATACTGCCAAGTACAAAGCATCTTGACAAACACTATTCAGTGTTACCCGATGACAAAAAGGTTAAAGGAACCTGACGAGTAATAATAGTGCAACCTGATGACACAGTCAAAGAGTGGAACCTAATAGATGAAGGGAACCCAATGATCAATTCAGAAAGGAACACTGACAGAATTTTAGTTCAACCCGATGACCAAGAACCGACAGTCAGTTACATCCCACAAAACTGGATCTGACTTTCCACATCAGATAAATCACTGAAGTTTAATATTTAGCTTCTTGATTTGTTTTAAAACCATTATGTGTAGAGGAAGAAATGTATTTATTATTTTTTTATCAGTATAACTGATTTAAAACATGCAAACTAAAAGATCAAGGTCAAGTTGTAAACCTTGGATCTAGAGTTAATTGTGTAATGCATGATTCTAGAATAGGTCAAATACTTGTATAAATATATGCTCAATCTATTGTGAACATTTTGTTTGATGATGATTATAGCCATTGAGAGCATCTATGGACTAGACAAGAGATTTCATGCAGAAGAACAGAAATAGATCAATTCAGTTTTCAAGAACAAGAACACAGGCTACCGACAAGCAAGAAAAGGTATTAATCAATCACTATAGGTGATATTCATATACTGTGAACTTTAATGGATCTATAATCAGAAATTATAGATTGCATACAGTCATTTCAAACATATGTACTCTATCTAACAAGTGTAGTACACTTAAGAAATCCTTTTTAGGAAGGTGGACTTAATAGTCCTATTGTAAATCTCTTAACCGAGTGCACACTTAAATCAGTGTTGCTAAAGCTCTTAAAAGAGTAGATATTAATAGGTCTCCATGTTAATAATCCTAACAGGGTAGATCATTAGAAGTGATCAACTATAAGCCTTTACCGGCTCCCTTCCATTCTGAAGATAGTGATGTTTTGTGGGTGTCATCCCCACCGCAGTTTTTACTTCCTAACAGGATTTTTCTATGATATAATATCTTATGTTGTGTCTATTAGTTTCATGAATGTTTTTATGAATGTTAGATACAATTAAATATTATGAAATAATACTACATACATAAGAAAGAACATCAGATATGGTCGGTAATACAATAAAGATTGTTTACTAAAGATGAAAGGTAAAAAATGTTAAAAGTTTTAGAGGTACTGATTCACCCCTCCCCTCTCAGTACTACTTCCCATTAATCCCAATGGATCTATGTATCTGAGGAACTTCCACGCAATATAATGAAAATTAATATGCAGCTCTCTGTCCTTGATGAATAGTTTTTTGGGCCAAGTGTATCTCTCTCTTCCCTAAGCCTGTCTCCCTACTAATCTCTCTCAGCTCTTAGTCTCTCGAGATGTATGTCCCTAATTGACAATAAAGTCTCCAAAGTGGTAATACGATCTTTGAGCTGCTTGTGCTCTCTTTGGCACTGTGAAAATGTGTCTCTAGTATCCTTGCCATTATCCCTGCCACTATCCCCTAGGAGGTCCACCTCCTCCACTCGGAACCTATTCAGAAGGTCTCTACTGATGTTGTTGTTGCCTAGTCAATAAAGGACCTAGATCAATCCATGGATGCATGAACCAAAATCTCATCCATCATCCCTCCCTACTACCACCCACTCTACTACCACCCACTGTGCCACCACTCCTATCATCTCCATCATCGCCTCAATCATCTCGGCCATGTCTCTGACCTCTGTCCTGGGGAGGGTGTCTACCATCTCTATCACCATCCCTACCACCTCCACCATCCCTGCCACCCCCACCTCTCCCATCCCTCTGAGCTCCACCTCTGCCTCTCACAAGTCTATCATCAGAAAGATCATAATCAAGTGCACCCTCTATGTGGGGAGCTACCTCATTAGGTGTTGTAAATTAGGGAAATGGAAACTATAATAAATGAGCAAGGTATACATCTATACATTGAGCATCTGCAACACCTACAAGGTAATCCCACCTGACTGCAACCATCTGACTGATCTCTAACTGTGTAGTGTCATATGCTAATCGGGCTCCCCATAGAGGTTCCTCATCATGGATGCGTGCATACACTACCAAATCATGTGATATACCCTCTATACATCCATACAACCTCAGAACATGAGTCACAAGGAATCTCTCCACAATGTACCCAGTACGGTCAATCAAGTATCTACTCTAGAAAAAATATGGCATATGCCGCCTATCTAAGGCCCACTCCTCACAATCTAAATATGGCCACCAATTGACCACTGTAATATCATCAAACACACAATGCTAGTATTCCTCATATATACATAAGGTTTCTTAGGTACCCTCTACCTATCTACAATCGACCGTGTAATGGGGATGTGCTCCTAGGCCCAAATCTGTAAAATCAGTATACCTACTATCATACTCCATGAATACTCATAAACAATCTCATGTAACTCTCTGTACATGTGGGTTAATAAGCAACTTCCCCAGCCAAATCTGCATGATGAGATGACCATCTATTCAAGTGTCTCTACCCACCCACACATGAATCCATGCTGACCTTTATCAGGCATGAGGATACCTCCAATCAAACTAGCCAAATACAAAGGTAAATGGTCATAGCGATCACACATGTACTCCCAGGTAAGATAACAAAGGACTATAGAAGGATCTCAAAAGTATCTCCATGTAGAGGCGATCGCTATGGCAGAGCGCGACTCAAATTGTACCTCTCGACCCATGACTAGAATCCACATAATATGCCACACATCCTCTGGTGTGACAATCATCTCGCTAGTTGGGATATGGAAGGTGTTATGCTCTGAGTGCCATCTCTTGGCCAGAGAAGTCAACAACCCCTGATTTACCCTGATGTCAGGTAAATATATCAGTGATGCCAATCCAAGATGCCCTATGATCTGTAACTCATCAAGTGTCAATGATCGAGACAAGGCACGGAATCGTGAAGGGTGAGGTCCTTGAAATGGTACTACCTCAAAGGAAATATGTCCAAGAACACATTTAAAGGTTTAAATCGGTATTCTAGCTAAGGAAACTACACATAAAATCTATCAGTTAAGTCTTTTTGGCCTTCAGAAAGAGGAAAAATAGTCAAATTGGAAAAAACTTAAGTCCTAAACTAAAAATGACACTGTTTTTACTGGGTGCAATATTGAATACTAGATGTTATGCATGATTTACGAGATACGATGGGGAATCAAGGAAACAATCCTATTCTGACTGGATATGATGTGGGACATGGGGTGCGATCTTATTTTCAAAGGACGCAACACATTCAAAGATTGAGAAAAATTATACCATAAATGATGCAAAAACTCAAAATAGGATGCGACCCTAAATTATGGGATGCGATCCAGAATTCTATAAGAAAACTGGATGTGACGTGGGTTTGACTGGATGCGACCCAGGATATGGGATGCGATTGGGAACTAAAATATTGATAAATATTACAAAAATTGACAAAATGAAAAATAGAAAGCATAAATAGGTAGGTATAGATATACTCACCAACTCTATGTAATGGGTTGGGCGCTAGTGTTGGCATGCTATCTCGAATAAATTTTTCTCCATGGGGACCACCATCTTCTCTACAGAGCTCTAGATTTAATAAAGATAAAGGTGAAAATGAATGAGTAAAAAGTGAATTTAGAGATATATATTGACCTTTTCGAGCTATTTAGGAGCTCCAAAACTCCTTCTGGACTATCAAAATTCAATTTTGTTCTTCTCAAATTTATCGGGAATGAAATTGACCGCACTGATGATGTTTTTAATAGCACAGTAAAAAATTTACGACAGTATCCCAAAATGCAAAATTTTTATATACGTTCATAAAATGATTTGTAGGCTTTACGCAATCAGTCACTAATACATTTGAGGTCAATTTTCAACCTTTATTTTCAACCACAGGCCATTTTGGCTTGTGATGTTCTCTTTTTTTGTTTATGTCCCGATGTGGTCTAAATTTTGACTCTAGTTAAATTTATTGTGGAAATTTTGACTAAATTGGGATATTAAAAAAAGGACAAAAAACAAATGAACTCACTTCATTTTGTTTTAGGTGCGGGCGGGAGGAAGGGTTTAACAAAGTCATTTTGCAGTGTGAAAATTGAAACTCATTGTTATCGAAGCATTCGTGGGCGGGAGGAGGTATCGACTGTGCATCTAATATTGTTATTATAAGTCATTGTTTGCTTGAAATTATTTTCTACATTGTGTATTTCAAGTTCTTTCTCTGCTATTTTAGAGATACATTTGAGTACTTGAGAAAGAGACTACGGGTCAAACCCTTGTCTACCAGTCAGTAAAATGAGTAAAGGTTGCATCAACCTACATATTATCAGAATACCATTAATGTTGATGCAAGCAAAGAGATGAACTTCAAGGCTACATCTACATATAGACAGGTATATATCAGCACCGAGCACTAGAGTATATTGTTGTATTGCTGATGGATAAGGGAAATTCAAGGAATATATTATGGATAGAGAGAAATGATTGTTTGACATTAATGTCAGATATTTGTGAGATATTTGTTTGGCATTGTTGTCAAAGGGAGAGATATTATCCATATTATCACATCTTTTTGGAAAAGGAGAGAGATTATCCATTATCACATTACTCCAATAGGGAGAGATTATATCCTTAAAGAGAGAAATTGTATGGAAAGATTATAGAAAGGGAGATTTGCTGACAAGAGAAAAGACATCAAAAGAGAAGAATAGTCAAGGGAGAGAAATTGACATGAGAGAACACAACACATCAGAAGACAAAGAACTACAAGAATTAGATCTAAGCTAAAACAGAGCTTACCGATGGTCAGACATTTATGGGTTAATAGAACAAAAGATTGGTAGTTTGATAAATCTCAACTGTTGTATTTCATATTGTATTAGAAATAGTATAGTGCGATAATATAGTATGTTTCAATCAATGCCAAAGGGAGAGATTGATGACATGTAACTGATTGAATGTTTGATAATGTTAAGTTGAAGATAATGAAAGACATTAAATCAGTTAATGTATTATATTTTCATTGATGTCAACTTGATATCATCTATACGGTCATGTACATAATACCAAAGACTTTAGAGAACCAAAGGAACCAAGGTTATGCTTTCAGCAATGCATAAAAGTCAAGTATTCACTAAGTGACAAATAACACTGACAAAGTGCACACCATCAGTCAAAGCAAAGAAGAATAGTCATAGTGATACCCAATGATTAGAAGCATAATGTTTCCCGATGAAGAAAAACCACATAATGCCTGACGAGCAAAGTCAGAAGGTTTCCCGACGACTAAAGCCAGTGTTTCCCGACGAGAAAAATTCCAATGATGCCCGACAGATGGAGATCACGAAGCTAACTGGAGTCTCATCGATGGAACTGTCAGTTGTCACTGATGAATAACTGAAGTGTTGACCAATGGAAAAAAAGTTCATAAAATGACAAAATATCTAGCTGGCAGAGCTAAAAATAGACTTAACTGGTTGTCTACTTTGTTTTATTCGACCAGATATAAGTGGGTGATTTAAAGATGATTTCTACAGTTGGAAAGAAGATATCTACGAGACAAATTAGGAGTTATGCTTTAAATCTAATTGGCTAGATTGTTTTTCACGCCAAGAATCAAGAATCAAGAAACAATGAATATTATGTCTATATTAGAGACAAGCTTAAATCATTTACAAATGGGATTAAGGGGAGTGAATAAAAAGAGGATGCTGAAGAGAAACTAATGAAGAACAACTTCATACAGTGCTGATCAAACAAGCTGAAGGAAGAGCTAAGGAATTCTATAGACACTGAAGAACAATGAGCACAGCATCATAGAGCAGAAAGTATGGAGCATAAGGATTAATTGATACATTGGTCAGAGAGGTAATGTACTTAAATAGATCTGAAAATCTGCAATTCAAAGTTGCAATATGAACAGGTCATAGTGTTTCAGTTTAACCATTGAAGCATCAAGTCTCTTA
>MU223226.1:1670294-1720808 GCA_018584345.1 Thuja plicata
AGTAGCATTGGACTTGCCCGATACCTATTGACAGTCTAAGAAGGAGGCTGATTCAAGGATGGTAGCAATAGATGCCTGATACTAAGTGACAACCTCTATGTATAAAATCCTCTAACAAGGTCACACTCAATAGTGTGTTTGTAACCTTTAACAGGGTTGGATCCTAACAAGGCTCACTTTAGAAGAGTGAAAATTTGGGTTACCGGTCCCAGTGTTTTTTCCCTTAACAGGGTTTCCATGTTAAAAATTCATGTGTTATGTGTGTATGACTCATTTCTTTACTATCTTGCATCTTACATAGCTAACTCTAGATTGATCGGTATACTCTGCTTATTTACTGAGTTTTGGTAAATAGTCATACTGCTTATCGGTAATAAATAAATAATAAGGATTGATAGAGAAAACCGACAGACAGTTAATCATTATTAGTATTTCATGGCATGCATCTTGCAGGGACATAATAATCTGAGGTTTATTGATTGGTGGTTAAGTTTGAAGGATAAATTTTTTAGGCCACTGATTCACCCCCCCCCCCCCCNTTCCCCCCCCCCCCCCCCACTCTCTCAGTTATTACTAACAAATGAGGGATCAATCCTTAAGGATTGTGTGCCCATAAGGGATCCAAAATGTAAAGCATAATTAAAAATCAGTGCATGTGTGCAAAAAAATGTTCTTAGAGTGTATGCCCCCATGTTAAAGATATTACAAATGCCTTAATGGGATAAATGGATTTAACAAAGCATACATGCATCCACTATGAAATTCCCCCAAGAAAGGATGAATCAGGGGAAATGAGCACATGAAAAAAGAGAGCACGAAAAAGGGATCTACCAACTATGGGGTCAGTAGGTCATATAATAACTCATGTATATCATAATTACGTCAAAATGAACTGCCATAATTCCCCAAAGCAAGTAGAACTACAACACAATGGAAGAAATGCACAAAAGAGTTACAAAGAAGAGTCTTTTTGGTTGGCATCGCGGAGACCAAAAAGAATAGGTTCTACCATTTTACATCATCCCAAATAGACAACACAAAGGCACATTTACAAACAATGTCACGCATAAAACATAACATATAATGACATATAGAATAAGTAAGATATAAATAGAAGAATGGTTACGAAATTTTGATTCCTTTATCACCTTGTGCCAAGGGAGCAAGAAGGGTCGTTTAAATAAATATAAACAAGATATATAAAAAGAAGCACATCACGGGGGAAACACATCATGAAAAATAAGAAAACAAGAAAAGAAAGGAAAGGATCCACTATGCAAGAGGAGCTAGTAAATCATATCACATGCTTCCCTATATTGGTCATGTAGGATATAAAATATATAAAGCATTGTTTATATATTTTTATATGATAGTTTGATGGGGTATGATGTGGGGTGGATATATGTGCCCTACTAATCCTAGAAAAGGAGATCCCAATAGATTAATCGAAAGGAGGTGATCAATGCAAAAAGGAATCAACTAGCTATGGATAAGGAAGAGAGGTTTATTTATAATTATAAATTAAATCAATAGATCTGAAAAAGCCTTAATTGAAATGAAACATTTACCTTGGAATGTAGAAGATCTGGAAAAGCATGTTTTATGAAGTTTGTGTTGAGTTTCGAGAGATTCTACAACTGGGTCTGGAAAAGAAACACAGAGATAGACAAAACCTAGAAATATTTTCCTTTTCTAAGTTAGGTCTACCTTGACCTTTTTGTGGGGGCACAATTGTACCCCAAAATGTCGACCTCAACCTACACTGCTCCGATGGAAAATATGTTCACAGATCTCGAAAGTTGGATGAAAAGGGTATCCAAATCTAATCTAAAATTATCTTTCCTGTACCTGTACCTGCAAGAAAATGGTTTTGTTGTTGGGGGAGGGGTTTTCCTTAGTCAAACCCTGATTTGGGAATCAACCTTGAAATCAATAATTAAAATAGATAATGCTAGCAAGTAGTAGAAGTAGATCTAACAATGAAGCTATGATACTCAATAAATGTGCAATTGTATTTCGAATGTAAAAAATTGTGTTAATATGAAAGCTTGGACATAACTTTAAAAACCAAAAATGTCAATCAAAACCTCCATAACTGTATGCTTGGAATCCTCCTTTAAGGAATAATGAATAAGTCTTGAGGATGCACAAAGGATCTTGACGGAAGATCACACCACCATGATAGATAGATCTATGGTTTGAATGATGAGTCTTGAGTCCTTGAACCAAATCCCTTCAAAGGCTTGAATCCTTGATCTTCAATGGATAATTTGAATTCTTGAAAGTATGTAGAACAATGGTGCTTTAAATTAGATGCGTATATGTTGTGATCTCTCCCCTATATGTGATTGATTCAAAATGAGAGAAGAAGACTTCCTTAAGTACAAGTCTAGGAAACAATCTCCTAGAGAGTCCTACATAGGAGAATTAAATTCCAATTATACTTATGCCCCTATAAGTGGACCTATATTATATATATTTTAAGATTCATTACTTTGGAACCCAAAACAGCTGACCCGAAAGCAGGAAAATGAACTTTTGAATGTCCCTCGGCAGCCGACCAACTTTCCAATTGAAAGGGGGGACCTAGTGTTGGTGCTATTTCCTGTTTAAATTATGCCTTACAATTTTCCTAGGGTCCCTTGTCATTGGTAGTGTCCAAGGCTTTGAAATCAAGATTAAAATTTTTCTTATGCCTCTACAAAGTTTTCTCAAACCCTTAACCTAGTTGAAAATGGTGGAAAATGACTAAAAAACCCTAACTGTCTTGGCCGATTCTATTTTTATGTTACTTTTTTGGCCACTTAAGGTACCTCAAGTCATGTGTCCATATTAAATGGGTTGATTTTTACAAAAATATTGTGATTCCTAACCGCTTTAATAATTCCTAACTCACGCCATGAAAAAATCATTTTTATGTCATTGACTTATGTGGTGAGCAAGTCGGTTTTGATCGAATAGTCAGCTTAATGGATTATACCCAAGATGCATGACATCTATTAGGCAAGCCATCAAGTAGTGGTGATGCATGTCCTTGGTGGAGCCAAATAGTCATAAAGGTCCTCATTTAAATAGTGGGCAAGTATGAAGGAATCTGACGGCTTGCTTAATGGCTTAAATGAAAAGTGCATGACATCTAATGGGCAATCCATTAAGCAATAGCGACACCTGTCCAGGGAAGAATGTGGGTCCAGTCGCAGATAGTATAAAAGGTGCTAAAGCCCAGAAAGATATAACGGTCGGCTTAATGGCTTATACCCAAGATGCATGACATCTATCAGGCAAGCCATTAAGCGGTGATGACATCTGGCAGCTGGTGGACCTGGGCATTCAGAGTTGGCAAGAGTTTAAACCACAATTAAGTTGTTTTACATCTAACGGCTCGCTTAATCACTTAAAAGGAAAATGCTTGACATCTAGTGAGTAAGTGATTAAGTGGTGGCGACACGTGTCCTCGATGGATAGTTGTTTTTGAGAAAATAAGATAGCCATCAGATGTAGAGAACGATGTCCAGAATCTACAGCTCAAATTCAAAGTTGATAAAATGTGTTGCAGAGAGTCGTTAAGCTACGAAATTAAAGCATGTGAATTAATTATAGAACGTGTGGCAACTCCAGTCGAATTCAATTCAAAAGATTTATTTGATTGAGGCCATAGAATTGATTATGTCAACTTGCAGTCACAATGATTCATCAAAATCATTCGATCAAAGATGGGATTGCAGAGAAAATTAGCTTCACGTGACTTCTGTGCAGAATGGGTAAGCTTACTGATTCACTAACATTCAGATTGTGGTGGAATTTGCATTTTAGAAAGGTTTTTAGAACTTTGTCTCAGAATCTCAGTCTAATATCAAAAGAAAAACCTTAGAATGGCCCCTAGAGTTGAGATTTCAGGAGAGGTTGATTACCAAAAAAGAAACATTAGGGAAGATTTGTTACAACAATTGCCACTATCCTCAGGAGATGCCACTCAAATTAAAAGGGTAGTTCCACCACATCCCCGCTTCAAAATTGGAGAAGGGTTATATGATTTTGGTAGATGAGTGAAAGATGCTAATACCAGTTTTGATGGCCTTACTCTATTCAAGATGGCCTATAGCCAGAGGAATGCCCCTACCCCAGATTGTAATATTTGGGAGTTAGATGTGGGAAAACTGATAGCACCTAGTGTGCTCATGGACATTGATTTGTTCACTCTAATTGCAAACACTTATGATAAGGTGGCTAGGGTTGTTAGGGATACTCAGGGAAATGTTCTATTGACTATATTAGCTGATGAAATCAGAAGGATCTTCAAGTTGACTGACACCTTTGAGCATATGGATGATATTGATTTTGAGTACTTTAAAGAAGTATACCATAATCAGAGGGAGTATTACAGGGATGAAGCATTGAAGGGGTATTTTAATAAAATAGGGGACTTGGTTGTAGTAGGACCTAGAACCCCAGAACCTTTCAAGTTGGATATTTTTAATGGAAAGGACAGAAAGATGTATAGTTCTTTGTGTCAAGTTTTGGGGGTAGATGAAGATGTAACAATGCATGTTCATATAATGCTAATGGTTGTTCAAATTCTGCATCCCCACCTGTCAGTAGTATTTGATTTTTCATCCTATATTGCTCAGGAGATGCATGAGGGTCTGGGAGGAATTCAAGATAGAAACATACATAAACCAATGGGATGGTATTCCCTCATGATGCATATGTTTTTTTTCAACAATGCAGACTTCTTTGAGGAAGAAATGGAACTGGATAAATTCCAAGATGGTAAAGAGTTGCCTATTCAGATGTGGAGTGTAGATTTGTCATGGGATAGGAAGAGTGCTAGTTATGTGTATTTTGATAAGGTTTTTGCAGCTAGACTCAAGTCACTGCTGAGCAACCAGAATGCTAGAGTCCACACTAAAATGATGAGGCTTTTAAGGCCTATGGAATATGCCCCAGAGCTAAAAATTGCTCACAATTGGGGAGATCTAATTTTGTACCCTTTTTCTATAGTAATTAGGGTTTATAGATTCAAAGGAACCCCTTATGTGTTTCCCTACAGAGTCCCACTCAAGATTGGAGTAGCAAAAATTATAAGGCAATTGGGTGGGCTACAGGAAGAAGCCCTGATTGAAAAGATGAAGGGAAATATCTTTCCTACCCTCACTAGAGCCCATCACTTCATCATAACTAAAGGTGGGTGGACACAGTTTGACAAGTATTTTGAGCCTTGTCATTTAGCCATGTCTGTGTCCAGATGTGCAAATAATGAAGATTTTATCATGGGTATGTTCAAGAAGAGGACTAAATGCTTGATATTAGAACATCAGTTCAACTACCCTGAGGCTATCATCAAAAATATTTTTGAACTTGGTGTTCAGGAATTCAGGAAGGAGAAATGGATGGCATACAAGAAGTCTTTGGACTTTGTACAAAATTTTGACAAGACTTATGATCCTTTAAAGGAATTTTTCCCATGGTCTTACAAAATTGACTGCCTAATGAATCTTTTTGAGGGGATCATACAAACCCTAAATGAGAAGAGGCAGAGATCAATTGAAAATGAACCAGAAAAGTGTCTTTTTGTCCTGAATAAACTTCCACAGGGGAGAATAGTCCCACCAGGGGATTATGTAGTGTATAAAAGAAGAGGATACACTATTGTTGGACCTAAAGCTGACAAGCCTCTTCAGCATAAAGGAAAAAGGCCAGCAGATATTGATGTTCAAGAGGTGCCCTCTCCCAAAAGACAAAGGGTGGAAACAAAAGAATAGGAGAGTGAATTGTACTCTCCTTCCCAATCCCCTTTGCATTATGACGACCAAGCCATCGCTGAGCAATTGGTCGAATTGAGGAATGCTGGTGAAGTGGTTGTTACTACTCAATAGTTACAAGAAGGGATACCAGAGGAACCTAAACATACAGCAATTGACCTCACAGTAGTAGAGTTTGCTAGCAGGGAGTTAGATCCTATAACCAAACAGGCCAGTGATGAATTCTTGTCTAATGACAATTTCATTAAAACCAGGGCATTCATTCAATTTCTATGGAGGTGCCACATTGATGAATTCAATCATAAGTGCCAAAAGCTGCAAGAATCCCAGCCCAACTCTACTAAATAATATATAGAGAAGGAGGTTAAGAAGGAGATGGTATCAAATTTTGATAAGATTACCCCAAAGGAGGGTAGAGAAATTATTAAGAAGCAAGGAGTTCTCATACTACCCCAATGGGATCTAGCAGATGCAGTAGTCTTCAATGCTGTCAGAAAGAAAGAAAAACCTATGAGCACTACTGGGACATCAATTGGCGCCCTGTTTAGTAAAGACCATGTAGCTCTAGCAATTTGGTCATTGAAGAAAAAAGACAAGAGGAGAATAATGGAGGGTGATGATATTGAAGATACAAGCAGCCTAATTGTGAAGAGGGTTGTTGACACTTCTGGAACTGCGATAGCAAGCCTCATTGTTCAAATGACTAGTTTAAGCCTAAAGGTAGCTGAGAGAGAAAAAGAGGATTATGCCAGTTTAAATGAAAAGTATGAATTTGTGCTTAAAGCCTATAATGAGGAAAAGGTCAAATCCTTATTGAAGGATAACAGAATAGCAGTGCTGGAGGGAAAAAAAAAATCCAGCTTATGCCCCAAGGGATAATTGCTCAGGAACCTCACCAACCCTCCTCCTCTAGTCCATTTGTGACATATCCCCCATCCCGTACACCTTTAAGTCCCACCACCCAAGAAGCCATTGATGCCAAAAGAGAAGAATTAGAAGCTGAGAAAAATAGGTTGATCAGTGAGAGATCAGGGCTAGAAGAAGAGGGTAAAAGGGATCTTGAAGATTCTCCTACATACAAAGAGGCTGAAGAATTGTTGAAACAAAAATGTTTTGATCAGATATTTTCCAACCTCAAAAGGTGTGCCAATGAAGTCAACCTTTCTAACCTGTATCTACTGGGAAAGAAGATTACAGGCATCATAAACAAACATGATAGTGAAAAAGAACAATGGGATGTGATAATGAAGAACTAGAAAGGGAAGGCAGCCCATGTCAAATCCTTTTACTCTCTTTCAAAGGAACAGAACAATATTGATATCATTCTGACAAGCACCCATAAATGTCTCAAACTGATGGTTAATTTGGACATCAAAAAAGAGCATGGTCATAAAGAGGGTCACAATTTTGAGAGAAGAGTTCTCCAGGGATAGATATGACATGTTTCCCAACATGTTCAAAGAAGATGGGAACATAAAAAATGAAGCCTTATGGCTAAGACAATTGAATGAAGCACTAACCAGCAGAAAAAAAAGTATTGTCACATTGGCGAATACTGGCTGGTTTGTGTCAACTATTGATATTTTAAACAAAGCCAAGGCATTTTTGAATCCTAGGAGGCAGAATTTGAGAAAGCTAATGATGACTGGGAAGAATTCAACAGTCAGAAGGATGAGGTCCTCAGTTTCAGTTGGCCAAGTGATGAGGTGTTCACCACATGGGTTAGCGAGTATGGTGTAGTCACCCCGGTAGCATGAGACAGTAAACATGAAGGGGATGGCTAACACCAAAGAGGTTGAGCAATTTATGAAAATCAAATATTGGGGGATCTGCATCAGCAAGAGGATGAATTCCAAATGACAAGGACCCATCCACCTCAGAGAAACTTCAAGCATTCAAGCGGTCATAGGACAAAAGATTACATGGCTTGTAGCAAAGATTTGTTATCCCATCCGCCTAAAATTTTGTCTCATATGAAAACTGTATTTTGTCCTCTAGCCCAGTCATCCATAGCTTGTTGCATCCTTATTTTCCAAAAGGATTCAAAGATGAATGTGGCTGTCTATAAGTATCAAGTTGTAATATTGTAAAAGGGATGGTAAAAATAAGACTACAAGGCAGATTACTGAATTGTGTCTGAATGTCAGTTTTGAGTCTTTTGAATGTACTGATATCGAATTTACATTAATAAAATATAGTGGAATCTCCATTTTGATATCAATGATGTCTTCTTGCATTTGCTATTAATTCTTGTATGTTCAATTTGTAAGGCATTTTGAGTATACTGGTTATAAAGTAGTCATGTTCTTGTCTGTGAGTTGCTTTCAAGGAGAGTTTTAAATCTTGCAGATAATTGCAGAGGGTTAGGGTTTATGCAGGGATTTGATATAGGGGTGTGAGGATGAGAGGATAGTTTTTTTAGTCATTCTATCTAGGGTTCATTTGCATTTCCATTGATTATCTTTAATATATTTATGCTCTGTTTTGACTCTATCACCCATGATTAGGCACTGGTCAAAATGCTAAAAAGTGGTTGTTATCATCAATTCAAATTTAATCAATCTTTATATTTATGTTATCTCAAGTACATGTCTAGATAATTTTATTTAGTACAATTCATCTTAGTGATTCCTTGAAGAGTGAATCAATAGGTTAGCCTTCCTAAGCCTAATGGCATAAAAAGAAGAAGGATCACCAATCCTTAATCCACTGTTAAAAATTGCTTAAAGATAATATTTTGTCAAAGGTACACCTGCCTGGGTATGTGGAGCCCAAAGTGTAGAAGGATTTTTCATCCTTGTTAATTAGCCTTTTCCCTGTGAGAATCTAACTTGGGTACAAGAGAGTTTGGAATTTATTGCTATTATAATTGATTCTGCAAGAAAAAGAGCTAACACCTAGGTCAAGGTCGAGGTCAACCCTGACCTAGGTCAGGGTTGAGGTTGACCTTGACCCAGGGATTCAGAACCCCTTGAAAGTGTGCCAAGTGGGAAAAACAGTGCCCGGGGAGGCCCAATTAGGGTCCTAAAAAGGCACAGAAGATGGAGAGGGGGGTAGAAATGCGAGGACAACATTATGATGACCCAAAACAACCCCTAAGGAGGGATAAATGTTCTTAACATGGAAGTGCTTCCATTTTAAGATGATACAGGTCCATAGTGTTTAGGGAAAGTGGGAAACTTGCAAGAGGAGAAATATCAAGCATAGCATATGGAACATTAAATTGAAACAAATGACATCACTCAATCACATGAATAATCAATCACATGAAATTAAAACAAATGACATGACTCAATCACATGAACATTTACTAATCCAATTACACACATGCAAACCATGTTTACAAAATAACCACATAAACAACGAGGTCCATGTCTCTTTATATAAACAGGACCTTGGAAAGCATGAAAATTTACATAGGTTCCAGTATTGGGTCCCCGATTTAGATCCATGGTCAACTTTTCCTGCACACTCAATGCACACATCAGTAGATCCAAAACAACATGATATGAAACATAACATGACATAAATAATATAAATGCATATAAATCATATCTGCATTAGAATAGAAATAACCTAACATCAGTTTCCTAAACCAAATTCATCATATTACATTTATACACTTAAATCTTATATACGACATCATCATAACTGAAACTGAATCCAAACATAAAGCATCTCAAATGTACCCTAATTACATAATCAAGTACTGAATACATAACATAGGATTCAATAGATCCTTACTACATAAAATTCTCCAAGAGTCAAAGTATGTTAAAGCATAAACTACTAAAAGCATGAATAAAAGCAATAAAACTATGACGGTCTAATGTAGGCCTCACACATTATAAGTCTCAAGATGAGGAATCTCAATACTTTGTGGAATAATAGCTCCGATAATATCTATGGACAAAGGACTAGCAATATCACATGTGGTAATGTTGAATTTGGATTAAGTCAAAGAAGCGATTTTTTGTTGCAAAGAAGACATGGTTTGAGCTAACCTATTAATGGTAAAATCAATGGAAGAAATTATAGGAGGAGAAACATTTAAAATATTATGAATATTGTGGGAAACAGAGGGAATCTTGGAAGAAGCATGAACCATGGTAGGAGCATTGGTGGAAGTAGGATTGAAATATTAAAAGGAATGCTATGATAAGAAGGCATGGATGAAGGAAACGAAATACATGGAACACTCATAGGAATAGAAGGAAGAATAGTATTAGGTAGACTCACATGTGTGGGATTAGAATTTTTTATTTAATTTGTGATAAGAAGTGGAGCATAATCATAAAGACTAGGAATAGAAGTGGAGATGGGCAAAGAAGTTTCAACATAGCCTAATTCTTGAACACATTCTATAAGAGGTTTAACATTAGAATTAATAAGCTGATAAATTCCATGCAAGAGGTTAAGACCATGTTCAACATTATGAATGAGCTTCTTTAAGCCTTCTATAGTGAAAATATCTTTAGAATTATGATTCTCTTGAGCTAACCAATGTTCCTACTTTTCAAATTCATGAGTAAGATTTTGCACATGGGAAGGAGGAACTCTAAATGCTTCATCTCCATCACGAGAAAAATAAGAAGATTTATTCTCCATGATAGGATTGGTATCAACAGGAGGCATATTGGTTTCATCAAGATTACTAGGAAAGAAGGGAGGTTCAGGATCAAATGAACCCATGAGTCTACGAATTCTTCTAAAAGGAATACTATAGGTTGGAATCAAAGCGATAAATCTCATACACAAAGGAATGAAAGGAAAGGAAAATTGAATGCAAGAATATAATGTAAATAGAGATTATCACAATGCATATAAAGAAGATCTAAATATGTAAATGAAAATCTATCTAGCCAAAGCATGCAAGAGATAATCTAGCTATGTTAAGAAAATCTAACACTAAGATCACAAGAAGAAATGTAATAAGCCAGGTTCACCAGAATTTATATGGAGTGAACACACAATAATGTGAATCCAATGCCAACTAGATACAAAGGAGACCTAACCACCAAATCAAAAAGTATAAAGCATGAAGCGAAAGGTTCACCAAAATGTATATGATGAAATGTTGATCAATGGTAAACCACAAAGTCAAGCATATACATTTGAAAGGGGCCCTAAAATGTGATCCCTTTTATAACTTGATCTTATTATCACAACCCAAGTAGATGAAGATATTTTAATGCATGATCTATTCTTGGAGGGAATGTGTGATTTGAGC
The DNA here is from genome assembly GCA_018584345.1 of Thuja plicata. NCBI lineage: Eukaryota > Viridiplantae > Streptophyta > Pinopsida > Cupressales > Cupressaceae > Thuja > Thuja plicata. The sequence goes on from MU223226.1 coordinate 1,681,287, forward strand.
GTCTTGTTTTTCTTTTTATGTAGAGATGATATGATTAGAAATATAACATATGCAAGTAAAGTAAAGCAAGCACTCATGCAATGACAAAAAGAAAGATATCATATCTAGTGTACCAAAGTAAGTGCTAAAAAGGAACAAGTATGATGAATAACTCACCTTGAAGGCTAGTAGAGGATGCAACTTTAGATCTGTAGAAACCTTGTCAGATTATACTAAAACTAGAAATAGACCAAGAACTAAAAAGCTACAGACAAGAACTCTCTTCTATGAAAATTTGAGTGAAAATATATGACATGACACTAATATATCTACGATCATTTTGGAGCTACTTTCATAATATTAAGTCTTGCACAATTCCTAATGCAACATTCTTCTATTCCTGCCAGAACATCCCCAACGAAAAAGGAAAAGATCAAAGCAAATAACTCTTATGAATACATATAAGAGAGTGACTAAAATAAGAAAATAAATGTACTATTCAAAAGATAAGAAAAAAACTTATCTCATTATTTACGAGCATATGCAATTCATCATCCTCCTTCCTGATGCAAGTTTCTTCCAATAAAGGTCCTATATGTTGGTAGTTTCCTCTACCATGGTGATGTTCCACAGGGTTCGTGGCCACACCACAGACCTTGGGCCAATAGAACATAACCATATGATATGTATTTCCATTAACATTTCAACCTTTGTTCCTTGATAGTGAACATCCTTTGCAAACACTCAACATCAGTGGGTCATCATACACAACTTGTTATGTAGTGCACATCATATATCGGAGAACACATTTCCTTTGTGTATCTTGCTTCCAGATTGGTATATATAGAGGTCGTATCGAAAGGCATTCGAAGGTCATACAAAATTAAAATTGAGCGTACATTCCAATTTACAATTCATTACTTCCTAAAATCATGAACTCAAACCATTCTTCAATATGGGAAGTTATGTTGCAATATCCCTTCCGAACTACTACATTCTTTTTTATCATACCACTAGGAATCTGGTCCATATTGGCACTTAAGAATACAACCACATGCTGAACATTCAAACAACATCCACATCTTTCAATATATGTTCATGGTGACAAGTGATAGTTATAGATATTGTTCCTTCAAATGTGATTCATCTCTTCTTATATAATCTAATCAGATCTTACTTAGAATAGCTTTGAATATCTACCTTCAAGCTGTTAGGATTTATAGAAGGAAATTGGCTCTAATACCATTTTTTTGATTGATCATATTTGAGAATGTAATTCTCTTTAAAAAATTATGTATATATTAGAAAATTCACAATAGAATGTCATCTAACCAAGGTTTATCTTAAAATATATATGTATATCTTAGCTAATTTCTCTCTAGAATATTATCTCTTCTATCTTGATCTCCTAATTTTAATATGATACATAATTTCTCTCTTAGAAGATTGTCTTATTACTTTCAATTTGAATGTGATAGATAACTTCTCTCTTAGAAATTTGATATATATCAATATCAATATAATATAATTAATGATGTCTTATAATTTACTAATATGTGTGTGTGTATGTATAATATAATTAATGATGTCTTCTAATTTAAATTAGTCGATACACATGTATTATTATCATTATAATATGTGATAAATATTTATTAATAGAAATATAATATGTGTGTGTGTGTAAATATCAAATCAATAAATATTAACAATATTAATAATGCTTCATAATAATAATAATAATAATAATAATAATAATAATAGAAAAGGCTTTGAGACTGTTGACTTGCCTACTGATTAATGTTGGAGTAAACTGTGTTTCATAATAATAATAATAGAGAAGGATAGATATCAAATTAACATCTTTATTATCTGTTTTATTCCTTTTTCCCCTATTTTGTAGCCTTTCTTATTGTTCTTGTGTTGTTGCATTAGTTTTCAAACTTCATGTTTCTCATTACATCACATGTTATATAAGAGATTGATACAGTAATATAGATGTTTTTTTATAATTAAAAAGCAGCAAAACAAGGGTAATGTCCCTTTAAAACAACTATGCCAAAAGGTTTAAAAACATCAACAACATTTTAACAACAAACTAATATAGATGCTTGTTAATAACAAAATTGAAATATATTTAATTTATTTGGTTTGCGGGTAACAAATCTACCAAAATAGTGTGTTTGTTTTCCATGCGGTTACTAGAGCTTACAATAATAGAATAATTATATAATGTTGTTTTTGGTTGGTGGCTATCCAATGTTTATGAGTAGAAAACAATCAGTATTTGTCATAATTAAAAATATATATCATTCATCTGAAGTAAATAATTGCTTAGAAGAATGAATAGATGAAAGTAAATTTTCTTCCAAGTAAAATGGTGGGCTATAATAATTTAATGGGGCTCCTCTAGCAACATCTTGCAAGATTTATTTTCTCAACATAAATGCACAAACTTTGCAAATTTCCTTCATATCCAAAAACTTAACCTTTAATTATTTTTGGATTTCATCATATGAACTCACAAAAAATAAAATGCTAATTTTTTTATGTATCAAAATGGTTCCCACCCATAATGGTCATTTTTTCCCACTTTCCCAGATCCTACTTGCATTGGTCAACCATGGAGTTTGTTTGGAGATCTGCAAAGAAATAATGGATCCCGTCGAGTTCTTGGCCCTTGGTTTAATGATTCAAAAGTGGGTAGCGGAAATAGTCTTGTTCCTAAATGTTCTTTATTGGATTGTTTTCCTATACCTAGGGCTTCTTCTTCCTTTTCAAAGTCTATGGACGATTGTGTGTTGGGTGCTCACCCAACCTTTTTTTATACCCTTTATTATCCTACCTCCTTCCCCATTTATATCCCTCTTATGGCTTCTACTTCCTTTTCATGTGTCCTACCCAACCTTTTCATGTGTCTTGCATTGTCGTACTTCCTTCCCCAATGATATCCCTCTTAGAGGATCTCCCCATCAACATTACTTTTCCCATCTCTCTCCTCTATAATTTTCTTCCAAGCCCTCTCCCCCCATGTGCAACCCTAAATTTATTATGCCTCGCTCCACTCTCCCAAATAAGATGGGTGGGCACACGGTAACGTAAAGAGCTCCATGGAGGTGGTTTAAGTACCAATGAAAAGGAAAGAACAACAAGAGTAGGGGGTCTTCTAATTAGATGGCTCCTTCTCCTTAGGTTCCTCATGTTTCCAATAAGGTATCTCACTCAAAAAATATTGGAAGGATTTATACATAAGGACTTGTAAGGATGTCTCTGTCAGTGGATATTCTTTATCCTCAAGTGTCAGTTCTTTTGGACAGTGCTCTTATTTGTAAGTTTTAGCAATGTACCCCTCCTAATCTCCTTGCATAGTGTAAATCTTCTTGGTAAAATTTTAATGATTTTTTTCTATAATTATAATGGGATACATTATTTCATAGTGGTTTTCTAAAACAAAATGGATAGATATATAGTTTATAACAATAAAACTTGATTTATGGTAGGTTTTGGGCTTTAAATCCATCAATATATCCCTCATTTTGACCCATTAGCCAATGTTGTTTGCTTTTCACCCTTCTGGTTCTTTCTCCCCTTAACTCATCTGGACTTTAGAGATTTTTTGGTAGTGGAAGTGTGGTGAATCAGCTAGGTATTTTCTTAAAACACTACCTAAGGCCTTTTGAACAGCCTCAGCTCCCTATCATATTTTGTGCTCTTCTGGATTCAAACAACTCCATGTGAAGCTTTTAGTCTCAACTCTATTTGGGGTATTGAAGCAGAAAAATTATTATTGAGGACCCAATCATAGTTCACTTGAATAGGGATCAATTGGGTCATCTTACCTCAAAGTGTCATGTCAGTTTGTAAAGATTTGGTTTCTCAAGGATAACTATGCTCACTTAAACCTGAGATTCTAAAGATCCCATCTGAGAATCCTTTCTCAGTGCAGGTTGGCACAAATAAGAACTCCTCCTTCATACCTTTATTAATAGTTCACAATTTTTCCAATATTTTTCTATTACCTCATAGGGTTGGGATGGGTTGTGTAACCTCCTCAAGCTTGTTATTGTTGGGAACATTCAAATGCTATGCTATTTTCTAGAAAATTACATACCTTTTATTTCCACTTGGACATGTAATTTTTCTCCTAGAAATCATGAAGTTTCACATGTTTTTTTGGTGTATTCAGTGGTAATTCCAGCCTCCCAATACAAATGGTCCCAACGCAAGAATTCTCATAAGTTTCCTTCTTCTTATATTAAATAATATGGTCGAAGTAAGGAATCCTTTTCATAGAGTGTTGTGTAGCTAAAGTGTATATCCTCAATAAGAATGGGCAGAATATTACTTCACCTAACCTCCCTAATCCAAACTTGTCATTATAATTGAAGAAGAAGGATGTTCATGGATTATCTAAGATAATTACAAATTTAAACATTCTAGTGCATGAATCAATAATTTCCTCACTCTCCTAGCTCAAAATCTTATGCCTTATACTTTCACCAGCCCACTTTTGCATCTCTTGACCCTCCTTCAGAGCTTTCTCAGGGTGTTTCTATTCAGAATGGTATGTGTCATGAATAGGTTGTAGAATCTTCTCTCCTTATTCAACGAGTTGGTGATCAACCCATTTCTTGTTCCATTATATAGACCCCTATGGGTAGAAAATGATGAACATGAATGATTACATGTTTGAAGTTGACATAGTTGATGATCACCAAAATGTAGGAAGTTAATGCAAGACATTAAATTAGTTGATGTATTGTATTGTCATTGATGTCAACTAAATATGATATGATTTCTCATAATCATATTATCACAACACTTGAAGATCCAAGAAGAAACAAAAGTTTTGTTTTCGATAAACACACACCGAAAATGGCAGAGCAACCTGACAATCAGTGCAAACAAAAGGACAAGTGTAACCCGACGATAGTGAAACCCAAAATTTCACAGTATTTCCTGATGAAAAGATACAGTTTTTCCTGAGAGAAAGTGTTACCCAAAGATAACTACAGTTGTCACCGATGAGATTTGAATTTGTTTCCCGAGCTATCTGTAGTAATCACCGAGCACAACTAAAGTTTTGATCGATGAGAACTGAAGTTAGGAAAATGACAAAAGACTTAGTTGGCAGGAGCTAAAGATAGAGTTAATTGATTGATCACATTGTTTTCATCAACTAGTTAACAGATAAATATGAGAAGGAGATTTAAAGCATGATTTATTCCTAAAAACAAGGAGTGTTTTACAGAACAAAAACTAAATCAAGCATGGTGAGCTTTACAGATCAAGAAGTGATCAATAAAGAAAACAAGGATAAGAAATGATCAAAATCATGTTTATAAAGAGACAAGCTAATTCATTGTGAATTAGGGGAGTGAATAGAGAAGAGGATGTTGAAGAAATACTAGTGAAGAAAGACTTCATACAGTCTTGATCAATCAAGCTGAAGGAAAGAGATAAAGTTTTTTGCAGACACCGAGAAACAGAGAAATAGCATCACCAAGCAGAAAGAAGTGGAGAAAAGGTATTGAAAGGAAACATTGATCAGAAAGGTATTATGTGCTTACAATAGATCTGAAAATCTTCAAAGTTTAGTTGTATGTGTGAATAGATCATTTACTATTTCAATTTAACCATTGGATCAGAAAGTCTCTTAAATGAGAAGGATTTAACTATCCTTTATATATTGAGATACATCCCAAGGAGTATCAAAAGGTTTGGTCATGAAGATAGCATAGAGATGCCAGATATCAAGTGACAAACTACACAGGGTTTGGTCATGAAGATAGCATAGAGATGTCAGATATCAAGTGAAAATCTATTCTATTTAAATCCTCTAACAAGGTCACACCTAACAGTGTGTTTGTAACCTTTAGTAGGGTTGGCTCTTCACCAAGCTCACTTCAGAAGATTGAAAATTTTGGGTAACCGGTCCTGGGTGGTTTTTTCCTTAATAGGGTTTCCACGTTAAAAATCCATGTGTCAAACGTGTTTATGATTCATTGCTTTGATGTTTTACCTTACTCATTAGTAAAATAGGATTATCGGTAATCACTAATTTATTTACTGTGTTTTGATAAATAAAGACTGCTAATTGGTAAAGTAAAGACTACGGATAAAATAGTGAACTCTGAGCAGTAGTTATTTGATAATATTATTTCAAGGCATTCATCTTGCAGGACTGAAGATAACTAGAGGCTAATATTTATGGTATTAAGTTTTGGGTTGATTTATTGAAATACTTTTGAGGCCAGTGATTCACCCCCCCCCCCCTCAGTTATTATAATAATTGGTATCAGAGCTTTATGTGCTTAGAAGGAAGGTTTAAAGACCTAAGCTAAAGATAACAATATGAATAAAAGGGATGTGCCTAAGTTGAACAAGGACAACTTTGCATCATGGCAAATCAAGATAAGACTCCACCTATCAGGTATTGGAAATGATGTTACTCAATACTTAGATATTGAATATGTGTTGTCAACAGGACCTCACAAACTTGATCAATTGAGATAAAAGCGTGAGCACAATTGCATGATGATAGAGCTTGCTTCCTTACTGTCCGATGCTAAATTCAAAGATGTCAAAACATGCACCACTACAAAGCAAATGTGGGATAAATTGAAGTTGGTACATGGAGGAGATGCAAATTTACTAAGAGCTAAGGAAGAAATCCTAAGAGGAAAGTTTGATGACCTAAGAATGAAATAAGGTGAAAACATCACTCACTATAGTGGCTGAATCAAAGAGGTAGTAAACGCTATCTGAGGAGTTGGAGGTGTACTTGAAGAAGAAATAGTGGTAAGTAAAATTCTCAGAAGATTATTGTCTTCTTATGCTATTAGAGTATCTGCTATACAAGAAATGAGAGTAGTAGCAAACAATAATGTTACTCTAGATAGTCTGATTGGTAGACTGACTTCATTTGAGATGAATAAATTTGACAATAGTGCCTTACCATCTATTGAGTCTACATTTAAATCTTCTTTGAAAATAAGTAAATCAAGTCATAAACACACTATGAGAAATGATAGTGAAAGTGATAGTTATGACCAAAGACTTGAAGGGATTGAAGCACTAATGGCAAGAACATTGCAGAGAGGAAAAATTAGATACAAAGGTAAATTACCACTTCTATGTTTTAATTGTAAAGAGATTGGACACTTTGTTGCTAGATGTCCTTACAGAAGAAAAAGATGACAGAAGTAATGACAGAACTTATGAAAATAATTTTGACAGACGTGATGACTGAGATTACCAAAGCAACCGACAATCTGATAGAAGAGATACCTGAGACTTAGAGGACAAAGGGAAGAAAGCTTATTACCTGGCTGAGAACAAAGCTGGAGATATTGACACCGAATCTAATGAAGATATAGAGATGGTGTTTGTTTCCATGAAGGATGATTCAGATGAAGAGGAAAGGTATGTTGAGACTGCACTCATATCTAAGGTTAGTAAGAATGATGTATGGATTATAGATAGTGGCTGCACTCACCATATGATAGGAGATAAAGAAAATTTTTAAACTTTTAAGTATTATAATGGTGGATCAGTAAGAATGGGTAATGGGTAAAAGGACTTAATTATAATCTATTGAGTGTTTCACAGCTGAATAACACAAGTCACCGAGTAGCATTTGAGAATAAGAAGGCAAAGATCTTCAATGAATCAGGAAGGTTGATCGGAACTGGTGAATAGACAAAATCTAACATATTCTATCTTGATGCTATTAACACAACTTGTTTAATGTCTAGAAATGAAGATATATGGTTGTGGCATAAGAGATAATTTCATGCGAATTTTTACAACATGATTAAGATAAGCAATAAAAGGAAATTAAGAGGCTTACCGAGCATTTCAAAGCCTGACCATATCATGTGCAAGAATTGTCAAAAAGGTAAAATGGCAGTCTAGTTTCAAGAGAAAAACCCATACATCTAATGCTATTCTAGAATTAGTCCATACTGATCTATGTGGACCAATGAGGACAAAGAGTTACTATGGGAATAGATATTTCATTCTCTTTGTAGATGATTATTCTAGAATGATGACAGTTTTTTTCTTAAAAGATAAATCAGAAGCATTCAAGATGTTTAAATGGTATAAAGCTATGGTAGAAAAAAAAAAGTGGTAAGGAATTGAAATGCTTAAGATCAGATAGAGGAGGGGAATTTATTTTAGATGAATTCACTAACTATTGTAATGAGCATGGAATTAAAAGACAGGTTTCTGCACCGAACACCACAGCAAAATGGGATTGCTAAAAGAAGGAACAGATCCATTGTTGGTTGTGCAAGAACACTAATGATAGAAAAAGGTATCGCACAAATTTTCTGGAGGGAATATTTTAGTATTGTTGTCTACACATTGAATAGAGTACAATTGAAGGACACCAAAAAGATACTCTATGAGCTATGGTATGGATATACACCCAATGTAAGTTACTTTAGAATTTTTGGAAGTCAATTTTATATTTTGAAAGAAGATAGAAATGGAAATATTGACTCCAAAGGTGAAGAAAGAATAATTTTAGGGTATTCTACCAAAATCAAGGCTTATAAATGTCTTAACAAGTCCTCTAACAAGATCACTAAAAGTACAAATACCAGAATAGATGAATTTGCAGAGAAAAATGATGAAGAAAGAAAAAAGGAACCAAAAGACTACAAAAAATTTGTTTATAAAGAACAACCTAACACTCTACCTAAGAAACAGTGTATCACTCCCGAGCAACAGAATAATGCACCTGAGCATCAGGCTGAAAATATCAAAACTCAGGAAATTGCCCAAGATGATATACCAAGCGATGGAGATCAAAATGAAGGTAAAGATGATGATCAATATAATGAAAAAAGAGGTGAACTGATACTTTCCAAGTATGTCAGAAGACACCATCCACAGAACCAGATCATAGGAGACAAGAAGGTTGGAATGAGAAAAAGAAGTAAGTCACTAAACACTAGATGTTTAATTTGTGATTTTGAGCCTAAATCTATCAATACTGCACTTGAAAATGAAGAATGGGTCAGTGCTATGATTGAAGAGATAGAGAACATTGAGAAAAACAAAACATGGACACTAGTACCAAGACCAAATGACAAGAATGTCATCGGTACCAAATGGATATTCAAAAACAAGTTGAATGAGAATGGAGAAGTCACAAGGAACAAAGTGAGGTTAGTATGCAAGGGGTATGCACAAGAAGAAGGTATTTATTGTGGAGAAACATTTGCACCCATTGCAAGACTAGGAGTTAGAATTTTACTTTCTTATGTTACATACAAAGGATTCAAGGTATACCAAATGGATGTCAAATCTGCATTCATAAATGGAATACTATAGGAAGAGGTATACATTAAACAACCAGAATGGTTTGTTGATCCAGACAAGAGAAATGTGGTATGTAGACTACACAAATCCTTGTATGGATTGAAACAAGAACCTAGAGCCTGGTATGAAAGACTTCACTCCTATCTCATAAGCATTCGATTTGTAAGAACTAGTGAAAACAGAAATCTTTATTTAAAAGAAGATGTTGATAATAACATTTTGATTAGTGAAATATTTGTTGATGATATCATATTTGGAGGCAATGATATGTTATGCAAATCATTTTATGATGAAAAGAGCAAATAGTTTGAGATGGCAATATTTTGGGAGATCAAATTCTTTCTCGGTCTTCAGATTCTTCAACAAGATGCAGGCATCTACATCACTCGATCCAAATACATCAAGGAAGCTCTCAAAATATTCAAGATGGAACATTCCAAACCAGTTGGAACACCTATGACCACCGGATGCAAGCTGACAAAGGAAGACAAATCACCTGAGGTAAATCAGACCTTATATAGATCAATGATTGGAAATCTAATGTATGTTGTTTATACCAGACCAGATATAGCACATGCAGTTGGAATAGTTGCAATATTCTCTGCTAATCCCAAAGAATCAGACATGACTGTTGTCAAGAGAATTCTGAGATATCTAAAGAATACCGAGGACTATGGATTATGGTAGAACAAAGAAGGAAAATTTGAACTTCAAGTCTATACAGATGTTGATTGGGCTGTAAACTTAGATGATAGAAAGAGCACAACTGGAGGAGCATTCTTTAGGGATGGCAGACTTGTCACATGGATCAACAAGAAACAAGGATGCATCTCACAATCTACTACAGAAGGAGAATATGTGGCTACTGCTGCAAACTGCTCAAATATTGCATGGATCAAACAACTACTAGAAGGTATGAATATGAAGATTCTTGAACCAGTGATTATCTATTGTGATAATACAAGTGCAATAAACATTTCAAAGAATCTAGTCATGCATGCTAAGACTAAGCATATTGCTATCAAGTATCATTACATAAGAGAACAAGTACAAGCAAAAGAAGTGATACTAGAATATGTTCAATCTAAGGAACAATTAGCTAACATATTCACCAATTCATTTCCTAAAGATACATTTGAGTACCTAAGAAAGAGACTAGGGGTCCAACCCTTGTCTATTGATCACTAAGCTAACTAGGAGGTTGCATCAGCCTATACACAATCAGAAGATCATTCATTTTGATGCAAGCAAAGAGATGGACTGCAAAGATACATTTGTACATAGCAAGGTACTTATCTGCACCAAAAACCAGAGGAATTTATTGGCTAATACGGAGCTACATTACTCCTTTCAGAATTAGTACACCAAAACAGGGGCGCATAAGGGGCTCTATGCACTTCTCAAAACCATCTTAGTAAGGCTTAGGTGCTCTATGGATTTCCATTAACCTTTTATATTGTAGGTTGCGGATACTAATGGTTTCTCACAGGATCTCCACATTGAGGACTTGGCTATATCCTTTTTACTTTACAAATGTTTTCTCACTTTAGCTTGCATATTCACGTAGTGTCATACCTAAGCTAAAGTGTGGGATAAATGTATCATCTTAAAATGGAAGCACTTCCATTTTGGTAGGTTTAGCACCCTCATTTAGTACATTTTCATATTAGATTTTCATTTAGGATGCACATGCACTTGATTCTGCTAGGTGAAATTAGGGTTAGGGTCCTTTGGGTCCTCCTTAATCTCCCTTTTCTATAACTCCATTTTTGGGTAGAACATATCAATTGTCTCTCCTAAATCTTCATTATACATACTCTCTGGCCTCTGTGCCTCTATCCAACATCTTGGTGTGTTTTCTCACCTTTCTGGGTCCCCGGTTGACCTGGGAATCCTACAGATTTTCTAAGGAGACCAGCCTGAAACCTCAGTTCAGAGTTAAGGTTAACCCTGACCTAGGTCAAGGTTGAGGTCGACCTTGAACCAGGTCAAGGTCAAGGTCTTCCTTGACCTAGGTCAAGGTCAAGGTCAACCTTGACCTCTTTCAGGAAGTGGTCCCCGCTTTCAAATCTGGAGCCTATCAGGGTTCTAAAACTTAAAATAGGTCCCCGGGTCTAGATGCGAAAGTTTTTTCCCTGATATTCAGATTAATACATCCCCTCCTTGGTTGGTAATTGTAATTGGACCATAATTCAAGTTGAAATTTGAATTTGGGTCCCTTGCATTTCCCTAGGAGGTCTATATTGAGATCTCTATATAAACACTCTCTTTTACCTTCATTCAGATATACATGAAAGAATCATAAGATGATGTGATGCAATTACGACTATGAAATGATGATGATGATACAAGAAAGCAAGAGGATAATATAGAAGGACAAGACATGATGATTCATTAAGACATACAAGCATTTTTGTGGACAAGCCATTGTGGATCTTCTTTGGAGCAAGAGAGACATCTTCTTTTCTTCCTTCTTCTTGGATCCACCATTTTCAACCTTTAAGCATTCAAAGGAAATTATCATGGGGTAGAAACTACGGATTTTGATTTTGGTTGGAATACTTTAGCCTTGGGGGCTTGGTATGCTTTCTTTATCATATTCAAATCTATGCATTGCTTTCTCATTTTCAATTCATGTTAGGGTTTTTAATCTAGATGATTAGATCTTGACATTACACATTCAAATCTCTTTCCAAGAGCAACACACACACATACATTCTATTATATTTGGCTATTCGTGGAGGTGGAGGTCACCAAAACAAGAGTTTGACTAAGGCAAAACCCTATATAGCCACCCCAAAACCCCTCTTTTTTAGATATTTGTAGGTGCTGTTTCGGGAGTTACAGGTTCAGAAATAGTGAATCAAAGTATAGATCTAGATACCCTTTTCAACAAACTTCCAGGATCTGAAAAAATAGAATTTCATTCTGAGACTTTTTAGGTCGAGTCTGCCCTAGGGTGCAATCAGAAATTTTGGTCAATGGTGACATTGACTTAAGGCTGCAAATTGGAACTGTGTCAGAACGAAAAAAGATTTCTGGGTTTTTTTCCTCTCTACGTTTCTATTCCAAATTTGGCGTCGAATTTCCCAAAACTCAACACAAGCTTCAGAAAATGGCATTTTCAGATCTATTATGATGTGAGGTAGGTATTTTACTCTATTAATCTTTTGTTTCATTTCCAAATCTATATCCATTATCAAATACAAATTAAATGTAATGGTTAAATATGGTATAGATCTCTTATATATGAATCTCTATTATGCAAAAATCTATGTAGGAGATCATCCACATATTTTCCTCTTTACAGAAATATGAGAGGGATAGTTTGGGAAGAAAATTTTAGATTTATTAGCATTCATTTTTGACTCAAAATAAGACAATAGCCGTCCAAAGTTTTTTTAATGGCCTAGGTTTCCCTCATGGAGGCTTTCCCAAACAAAATGGTATCATTCGCAAAGAGAATATGAGTAACATTAATATTTGAGCTAGGAAAATTGATACCTTTCCATAAACTTTCATTGTGAATGGTTGTTATGGAGCAACTTAGTGCCTTTTCTAGAATTATGAAGAGATGGGGACATAAGGGATCCTCTAACCTAATACCTTGAGATGAAGAGAAGAATCCACACAATTGACCATTCATAATAATAGAGAATTTAGCCCCAGTTATGAAAGCTAGAATCTATTTACACCACTTTGGTGAAAAGACAAAATTCAAGATAACTTGGTGAAGGAATTTATAAGTTACTCTATCATATGCCTTAAGCATATCCTACTTAATAATCATAGCCTGAAGTTTATTTTGTTTGATGGTATGGAGAGATTCATGTGCCACTAGTGCCCCTTTAGAGGTCTTCTTGCCTAGAACAAAACCCCCTTGTTGCCCCAGATAATTTTAGGGATGAAAATAAGTAACCTTATAGCTATAGCTTTTGAATTTTTTTAGATAGTATTACACAGTGAAATAGGTCTGAAATCAACAAATGAGATCACATCATTAATCTTAGGAATGAGAGAAATCACAATATTGTTGAAGTGCTTGAGCACACCGCCACTTTTCTTAGATTCTTTAATGCTGCCCATATCTCAGTACCAATAAAATCCTATCTTTTTGGGAAAAAAAGAGGAGTCAAACCATCCGGGCCAGACACCTTATCTGAACCCATAAAGAAAACTAGATCTCTGATTTCATCAAGCGAGAAATATTTTGAGAGGGAAACATTATCCTAATTTGATACAAGCTAGGGAATATTTCATACATGTTTGTCCTAGTTGGAGCCTTTGAAACTTCATCATATTTCTCTATAGTGAACAATGAAGAAAATTAATGAACATCCTGACCCTAATCTCACTAGGATCTATAATATTATGCTAGATGGGTCTATGATTTTGAGAATTGAATTTTTAACAGATCTAGGTTTTTGTGAGACAAAAGAAATAAATGTTTCTATCACTATCTTTTTGCCAAAGTTCCCTAGATTTTTGTCTCCAGTAAATTTTTTCTCTCGCTAGGACCTCTTCATACTCATTTTGCTGTCTTTTTTTCTCAAGATATGAAAGTGGGTTAGTGCCCAAGATAATTATTTCATTATTAATCTGATTCAATTGGTTTGCAATATCAGCCTTGGAAGTAAAGATATTCTTGAATATTTAGCTATTCCATTCTTTAATTCACACCGATGAAAAAAAGTTTCCTGCTTAGCTGAATTATCTTGGAACCTGAGATAAAATGTATATTAGGCCACCAAGAATTTAAAAGGGGGAGAAAAGAGGGGTCCTTGAACCACATTTTTTTAAATTTGAATGATCCCCTAGGATTCCTTCTAAGAGCGCTTGAAGCAAGGGAGAGTTGAAGGGGAAAATGGTCTACTCCTGAGAATGATAGATTTTGAGACATACAATTAACATATTTTATAATCCATTCAGAATTGAGAACAAATCTATTAATCCTCTCAACAATGTGCATAAAATAGACTCTTTTATTGGTTAGAGTAAATTGACCATTAGCTAGGATGCAATCTACTAGGCCATTATTTGAGACAAACTCATTGAAATTTAATGACTTTTCATAGGTGGGTTTAATCCACCTTTTTATCCTGTAGGGTCCTGATTTCATGAAAGTCCCCCTAGCATGATTGCAAAATTTGATAAAGAAGCACATGCTAATGATAAAGAGTCTCAAAGTATTTTTTTCCCAATGGTAGAGTTTAGCCCATACACATTAAACAAATGAAAGAGGACTTTAAAATGTTCCACTTGAATTTGTTGCCAGTTTACCTTGGTTGACACCTTTTTCACTTTGATATATTTGTCTTTCCAAAATAGTTCCAACCCTCTAGAAGCACCAATAGAAGGTAAAGAAATGTAACTCCAAGACTTCCATCTAGCAAATGGTTGAAGGGGTTCTGGTTCAAAAAAATATGTTTCTTGTAGTAGAATGATATTTGCCTCACTTGCCTCAATTTGTGATTTGATGAGGTGGTCTTTATTAGGGGTGTTTATGCCCCTAGAATTTTATGTGATGATCCTCGTAACTTCCATGGGGACCACCTTTCTCACCACGAGGATATTTTTTCTAGTGTATTCTGAATACTAGATTTGATATCACTTTTGATAATCTTAATTTTAGCCGGTACGCCAGATTTCTCTCTGCCCTTTGAAGGAGGAGTAGAAGATTTTTTATTAGAATAACTGAGAGGGGGGATGAATCAGTGGCCTAAAAAATATTACAATAAATCAACCCAAAAAATTAATACCACAAATATAAGCCTCTAGTTATCTTCAGTCCTACAAGATAAATGCCTTGAAATAATCTTATCAAATAACTTACTGCTCGGAGTTCACTGTTTTATCCTTATTCTTTACTTTACCGATTAACAGTCTTTATTTACCCAAACATAGTAAATAACTTAGTGATTACCAATAATCCTCTTTTAGTAATGTGTAAAGAAAAACATCAAAACAATGAATCATAAACACATTTGACACATGGATTTTTAACGTGGAAACCATGTTAAGGGAAAACCACTTGGGACCGGTAACCCAAAATTTTCACTCTTCTAAAGTGAGCTCGGTGAAGAGCCAACCCTGTTAAAGGTTAAAAACACAGTGTTAGGTGTGACCTTGTTAGAGGATTTAATTAGAATAGTTTGTCAGTTGATATTTTGCATCTCTATGCTATCTCCATGACCAAACCCTGTGTATTTTTTCACTTGATATCTGGCATCTCTATGCTATCTTCATGACCAAACCTTTTGATAATCCTTGGGATGTATCTCAATATATAAAGGATAGTTAAATCCTTCTTAGTTAAGAGACTTTATGATCCAATGGTTAAATTGAAATAGTAAATGATTTGTTCACACATACAACTAAAATTTGCTGATTTTCAGATCTATTGTAAGCACATAATACCTCTCTGATCAATGTTTCATTTCAATACATTTTCTCCACTTCTTTCTTCTTGGTGATGTTGTTTCTCAGTTTCTCAGTGTCCACAAAAAACTTTAGCTCTTTCCTTTAGCTTGATTGATCAGGATTGTATGAATTCTTTCTTCACTAGTATTTCTTCAGCATTCTCTTCTCTATTCACTCCCCTAATTCACAATGAATTAGCTTGTATCTTTATAGATATGATTTTGATCATTTCTTGTCCATCTTGTTTTCTTCGTTGATCACTTATTGATCCGTAAAGCTTTCCATCCTTGCTTTAGTTTTTATTCTGTAAAACACTCCTTGTTTTTAGGAATAAATCATGCTTTAAATATCCTTCTCATCTTTATTTGTTAACTGGTTGATGAAAACAATGTGATCAATCAGTTAACTTTATCTTTAGCTCCTGCCAACTATGTCTTTTTTCATTTTCCTAACTTTATTTCTCATCGGTCAACACTTCAGTTATGCTTGGTGACTACTGCAGATAGCTTAGGCAACAAATTCAGATCTCATCGGTGACAATTATAGTTAGCTTTGGGTAACACTTGCTCTTGGGAAACACTATGTCTTTCTGTCGGGCAATACTATGAACTTTTAGGTTTCACTGTCATCGGGTTACACTTGTCCTTCGGTTTGCACTAATCTTCGGGTTGCTTTGTCATTTTCGGTGTGTGTTTACCGAAAAAAAAACTTATATTTCTTCTTGGATCTTCAAGTGTTGTGACAATATGATTATGATAAATCATATCATATTTAGTTGACATCAATGATAATACAATACATCAACTGATTTAATGTCTTGCATTAACTTCCTGCATTTTGGTGATCATCAACTTTGTCAACTTCAAACATTTAATCAGTTATGTTCATCAATCTCTCCATTTGGCATTGATGGAAAAACACTACATAATACTAATACAATATGAAATATATCAGTTTTAGTTCATCAATCTCTACCAAACTTGTTTTTCTATAACCAATACAAATGTCTAATTCTTGGTAAGCTCTTCTAGCTTAGATTTGATTCTTGCAGAGTACTTTCTTTAGTCTTTATTCCCTTCACTGGATATATGTAGCAGCTTTTGATTCTGTCTCTCCCTTTGATGTAGAATCTTTTCTCTGATATGTTCTCTCCCTTTGACTATTTCTCTCCTTGATCATCTCTTTTTCCTTTGGCAACAATCTCTCCCTTTGTATGTATTCTCTCCCTCATGATGTTTTTTTTCTTTGATGGATATTTCATATGGATGTAATCTCTTGTATTTCATTTCTCCATCTCTTTCCCATCTTGATATAATCTCCACCTTAGGATATTATCTCCCTTCGAATCTCTCTCCCTTTGACAATAATGCCAATGTCAATCCTTTTCTCTCTTTATTTAATATATTTCTTGAATTTCCTTTTTCATGAAACAGGGTGATAAAGTTAGATCTATACACTGGATATGCAATTTTTTGAAAATTCCTTTCCTAAACCATTTATGAGAATTCAAAATATTCCTAAACCAATTCAAGAGGATAGGTATCTGAATCACAATTCCAATGCCACTAACAGCACTAAAAATAAGATGAAGAACACTTACCTTCTCATTCTTACCATTTTAAGAGCTTGGAATCAAGGATCAAAATGCCAAAGAGAGAAGAACTTTGAGCGAGTTGCATGGAGGTCCTGAGAGAGTGTTTGGCTAGCAGATAGCCACTACCTGAGGTAGGTGCCTTACTTTGATGTTTTTGATTGAGAAATTCATGTTTTTATAGGGAAGGTCTACCTTGACCCTAAAAGGTCGACCCTGACCCCGTTATGTCAACCTTGACCCTTGAAGGTCGACCATAACTGGGAAGGTTCTGTCCTTTATGGGGATAAGGTCGACCCTAACCCAAAAAGGTTGACCTTGAACCAAAAAGGTCAACCTTGACCCAAAAAGGTTGACCTTGACTAGGTCAAGTGAGAAATGTAGTTGTTTGATGATAGATTATTGATATGTTGTTGTTTGTGCTGACAAGATCTTGTCCGTCTTTGAGAGAACCCCTTTGGAGGGCTTCTACTGACTGTCAAAGAGAAATTTTCTGACCTACAGCAGGATGAGATATAGTTATTGAGAGATGTGGGATTGTACTGGGTATAAATCCTACCACAGATGAGGCTCCATTAATTCATGATATCAGCCATGATAGAGAGGTGGGATGAGGAAACTTGTTCCTTCCATCTTCCATCAGGAGAGATCACGATCACATTGGAGGATGTGTATAGGATCCTACGACTTCCAGTCTGAGGCGATCCTGTTAGACCGAGAGTGCAGCAGGGTCCTCCCGAGGTGTTCGCAGATGGGGAGTATTGTTTGGGACGAGTACCACAGATGAGGACCCGATCAGATCAGATCACTCTATCATCCATACTAGCAGGTTCGACACCCTTGGTACAGAGAGTGATGCTATGTATACTCTCTTTGGTTGTAATACCCAACACAAAGGGTACAGTTTTCCTAGCACCATGCACCCATATCGTACGCAGAATGGAGAATGAAAGGATTATTTTCTCCTGGGGCTGCAGCATGTTAGCGCATCTTAACCATGAGTTGAGTCAGTTAGTGAGATTTTAGCGAGAGAGTCTTACGGTATGCACCTTGCTACAGGTTTGGATGTTTGATAATTACACATGTACATGACCATAGGGTGTTCCAGTGATGGTAGATGTGAGCACACTAAGAGCTTTTGCATATCCGCTAGCAGATGTCTGGCAGTACAGATATATCCTCTTTTGGAGGGTATGCTTTGACTGTATACCAGGTGTGGATGTGATATGGAGACCATACTATCAAACAACAGGATGGCCAATTACTCGACACCAGTTGAGACACTCCTAACAATGCAAGCTTCTAGACAGTCCCACTAGTCATGCAGTGATGTCATATTATTATGATAGAGTTATGAGATAGTTTGGTTTGACACAGGGAGTCCCCCGGATAGTACCTCGGTATGGATATGTGATGAGGTACTATCAGAAACCCAGTGCCATACACCGACCTATAGTAGCAGATATTGTAGATAGAAATATAGATGAGAACGAGGATACAGAGGCAGATCCCAATGTATCCCACTCAGGTGTGAGTAGAGAGTATATCAGATATTCGATTCTATAGGGGACCCATCCTATCTTCCCTGATGACTACCCTACAGGTGATCCAGGTCTTTCAGAGAGGACACACTGAGGTGGTGATACACCAGAGGAGTAGGATCCCATCCCCGAGGGAGATCCCATGGATGAGGAGAGAGCAAAGGAGAGAGAAGATGAGGGAGAAAATGAGTGAGTATATGAGAGAGTAGATGAGGGAGCATATGAGAGAGAAGAGAATATGCCCCCAGGTGGTAGTACCAATGCAAATGATCAAGCGATCCATGTTGTACCATTGAGATCACGATGACCTCCCCGTGCACATAAAAAGACACCACCACCTAGACCTAGACGCACCGAGCGAGGAGAGGGTAGTCACTCCATGCCCCCACCATCTACATCCTTTGGTGATACCCAGGAGGGAGATCCAGGTATGGTTTGTGTAATTGATTATAATATTTTAAATAAATGGTTTTTTAGAAGAAGTACTAAAAGATAAATATGTTTGAATTCTACATCTAGCATAGCAGAGTGGAGGAGCTTTGTATCTGAGGTTCTAAAGGATACATGTATATCGTATTGACTACCAGCTAGCAAGCAAGAGTCTCTTGTTGGATGGATAGATCTCGACAGACATGCAGATATTTTTGCATGCGTCCAGTGAGATTTGAGCTTATGCAAAGAAAGAGAATAGAAATTAATGGTTGATCTACAAAGAGCTTAGGAGCGCAACTATGAGATGATCATATCGAGGATTCATACACGGACTACTGCATTGAGATCTTTAGCCTCACACCACAGAGAAGAGAGAGTTGGGAGCCACCGACCCTCAGAGCGTAGAGTTAGAGATTGATAGCCATGGCATATGTGCCATATATGTTCCAAACTCATGGATATTTATACATGAAAAAAATTTCTTGCCTAGTTAGTTCTATGATTGATTACTTGTTATTTTCATCAATGCACAAAAACTTAACATAAAGAAAGAATGAATTGATGTATGAATGTATTCAAATCACATGACCTATAAAACTGACATAACTATTCTTATAGGGAATACATAAATACATGGAGAAAAATTTAGGGATAATAACGTTTGAGATGCATAATATTAATAGATTCTCAAAGGGGAACACCATTCATATCAGCAATCTTATAAGCACCTGAAGTAAAATCGTCAATTACCACAAAAGGTCCAAGCCAATTAGGACTAAATTTCCCTTTTTCACCAGGTAAAGCATTCACATTCTGTTGATTTTCATATAAGACTAAATCACCTATGAAAAATGATCGTTTAATGACCTTATGATTATACTATTTTGAAGTGATTTATGATAAGCCTTAATATGTTCCAAAGCATTTATTCATTGTTCATCCAACATCTCTAATTCTTGCAATCGTTGTTCCCAGAAAGTATCTTTGTCAATTATCCCATGAAATGAAACACGTAAAGAAGGTATTTCCAATTCTAATGGCATAATAGCATCAGTACCATAAACAAGATTATAAGGAGAAGTACCCATGGTAGTATGAACACTAGTCCTATAGACCCACAAAGCGTAAGTAACTTGAGTATGCCAATCTTTCACATGCTTATTGATTGTTTTCCTTAAGATTTGTTCAATAACCTTGTTCGATGCTTCGGTTTGACCATTAGATTGAGGATAGTAGGGAGTAGAAAATCTATGTTGAATACGATATTTCTCCAAGAATTTCATGACTTCCTTATTATTGAAAGAAGTGCCATTATCTGAAACTATCGTTGAAGGAATACCAAATCGTGCGATAATATGATTAAGAATAAAATCACAAATAACATCTACAGTAGTAGAATAGAGAGGAATAGCCTCTACCCACTTCGTAAAATAATCTGTAGTTGTGAGGATGTATGTATGTCCTTGAGAAGAAGTTGGTGAAATTTCTCCAATAAGATCAAAACTCCAAATACTAAAAGGCCACGGAGCAACTTGATTACAAAGTTCACAAGCAGGAGCATGAATTAAATTACCATGTTGCTGACACTGAGGACACTTCTTAACAAATGTAAAAGAATCATGTTCCATTGTTTGCCATTAATATCCCATCCTAAGAAGTTTATTAACTAAAGATTTCCCACCAAAATGTCCCCCACAAGAACCAGAATGAGCTTCCGCTAAAGCTATCGGAACTTCGGTTCTACCAAGACATCTTAATAGCAAACCATTCTAAGAACGTTTGTAAAGGGTGTCACCCAAAATGATATAATGTGCTACAAGCTTCCTAATATAGTTACGCGTGTTCCTTGTTGTCGATTCAGGAAATGTATTATCTTTCAAAAAATGAAAGATATGTGAATACCATTCGTCCAAATGCAAGTTAAAAATATTAGCAATAACCTTTTTAGAAATTGCAGGGTGTTTAAGATTGTGTATAGTAAATTGGAAGTCTTCGGCATTATTCTCGAGACAAACCAAAGAAGCTATGCTTTCCATGGTGTCTACATGTCGATTATATTTCCTAGGTAGGGTTTGAATTGTATAAGAAGAAAATTTTCAAAGAATATCAAGAGCCAAATCTTGATATTGTGACATTTTATCATTCTTAGTCTAAAAACCCCCTTTGATTTGTTCACCAATCAATTGTGAATCCCCATAAATTTCCAAGTTTTTAATATGAAGGGATGAAGCTGCCCGTAAGCCATAGGGATTGGTTTCTTTGTAGGAGGGACAAAGATAATTCCTACACCAGAACCTGTTTTGCATCTAGAACCATCAAAATATAATTCTCAAACATCTTCTTGCTTGATAGCTAAAATATTCTCATTAGGGAATTCTATTGAGGTGATGCTCGTATTAGAATGAGGACAAGGAGCTTCATCTAAATAATCAGTTAAGGCTTGTCCTTTAATTGACTTTTGAAGAATGAAATTAAGATCAAATTCTGTAAGTAACATCACCCATTTAGCCAGACGTCTAGAGAGATCAATTTTTGAGAAAAGGTGTTTGAGAGGATCAAATTTAACAATCACATTAACTTCAACATTCAATAGATAATGCCTGAGTTTTTGACAAGCATAAACTAAAGCCAAGCATTGTCTCTCTAAATCAGTATATCTTGTTTCATAGTCAAGTAAAGTCCGACTGATGTAGTAAATTGGTCTTTCCTTACCTTCACCATCATGTTGAGCTAATAATGCACTCACAACATGGGAAGTAGCTGAAGTATATAGGTAGAAGGGTTTATTAAATTGAGCAGGTTGCAAAATAGGAGGATTAGCAAGATACTCAAATTGTTCAAAGGATTGTTTACATTCCTGGTTCCAAGAAAAGGTGGTATCTTTTCTAAGCAAGGAGGTGAAGGGAACCGTTCTATCGGCTAAGTTAGAAACAAAGCGACGGATAGATTGTATTTTTCCTTGTAAACTACGTAATTGATAAATATTATTAGGGGGGGGATGTTAACAATAGCATCAATCTTTTCAGTATCAACCTCTATGCCTCGTTTAGAGATTATAAATCCTAATAATTTACCAAAATCAACTCCAAAAGCACATTTCTTAGGATTTAATCTCATATTATAACTCCTAATCCTTTCAAATGTTTGTCTTAGAATAAACACATGGTCCTCTCTTTGTATGGATTTCGCCAAGATGTCATCTATATAATCTTCTAGAATCTTATGGATGTAATCATGGAAAATCAAGGTCATAGCACGTTGATAGGTTGCTCCCTTATTTCTTAATCTAAAAAGTATCATGACCCAACAGAATGTTCCCCAAGATGTGATAAATGTGGTTTTAAGTTGATCTTCAATAGGAATAAAGATTTTATTATAACCTGAAAACCCATCCATAAAAGATAATAAAGCATGACCCACTATCGAATCCACAATCATATCAATATTGGGTAAGGGGAAATCATCTTTTAAGGATGCTTTATTTAAATCTCAAAAATCAGTGCACATCCTTATCTTATTCTCTCCTTTAGAAACAACCACAATATTAGAAATCCATTCAAAGTAATCAATAGAACAGATGAACCCAGCACCTAATAATTTTTCAATTTCAGATTTAACTAACAAAGCAATGCCCTGATTCATCTTTCAGATTTTTTGTTTCACAGGTTTGACATTAGGTTTAAGAACAATATTGTGAGTAACAATCTTAGGATCTATACCCGGCATATCCGAGTATGTCCAAGCAAATATATCCTTATATTCAAGAAAAATGGAAACCAATTGATCATATTCATCTTAGCTCAAGCATTTCCCTACTTTGATTTTTTTTTTAGAGTCATTCTCATCCATTTGAACTTCCATAGTCTCAGTTATTAATAAATTACTTTGCATGGGAGATTCCATTGGCAAAAGAGAAATATCTTGTTCATCCCGTTCTCCAAAATAGGCTTCATTATTCAAACAATAAGGCTTTCTCCTTTTATGATGAAACGTAGGTAGATCTTGATAAGCTTCTAAAAAGTCAGCTAGGGCTTCATCCTCAGGAAAAATATCCAAACTAGGTTTTTGATCCATATCAAGGAGAAGCAGATTAACCAATTTTAAATGTCCACCGCAGATGTGATTGACATCAAGAGGAAAATACGATGGTTGCTTATAAGGATTGAATCCTACCCCATAAGTATAATCATAAACTTCATTTTCCAAGGGCACTTGTATACCTTGTTCATATTTTCCACATCCTTTCCCGTTGAATCTTGATTTCCTAAGTAAATGATAACCAGAACCATATCTATCGGCCATATCAAATTGAGTTAAAGGAGTAGCATACGTCACAATGTCATAACAATCTGGTTTTATTGTCTCAATTGTTTCTTTAAGGGAAGCAGCAACAAAGTTACTTTTTAATTCCCCAAAAAGTGGAGAAGGAATAAAGACTTGTTTTTCAAACCCATTTTGTTCTTTCATGAACTCTAGATCAAAAACTTTGTATTCTCCCATTAAAAAAAAGGATTAAAATCCAATGTTCCCCAGTCATCTTCAATTAAAGAAGAGGATGGAGATTCAACTTGTTTAACTTCAGGAGGTTTCTCAGGTTCCTTACTTGGTTGTATGGGTTCAGAGATCTTAGCATATTCTACATTCAAACAAGGATTTGGCGCATCATCCGCATGTAATGTATACATCATATTGTTATAAATGAACCTAACCTTACAATGTAGAGTAGAAGGAATCAGATGTATAGTATATAACCAAGGTCTTCCTAACAAAAGGTTATAATTGAGAGGTCCAGGCATGACATGAATAGGTGTGTGAAGAAGGACTGGACCAACCTTGATAGGTAACGTAATAATACCCAAAGTTTTCTTTGCAATGTTATCAAATCCACGAATAGGAATATTATGGTTGAATGGTTGTAAGATCGGCTTTAATAGCCTTGAGAATATCCATGCTACAAATATTAAGCCTAGATCCATTGTCAATTAATGTTCTATGAATGATACTCTGATTAATAGAAATAGCCACCATAAGGACATCATATTGATTCTACACCTCAACAGAAGGTAAATCATCATCAATGAACACAATAGGAAGTACAGAAGGCATAGTATGCACGCACTCCAAAAATGAATTAATATTCTCCTGATTAAGAGGCAGAGCTGGAAGAGTATATAACGCTTTTTGTAATGCCTCATGATATGTAGGAGAATTCTAAAGTAATTTCCATAAAGATATCTTAGTTGGAGTAGCGCGTAATGTCTCAACTAATTCATACTCCTTAAAGGAAGAAGGTAACCTAGGTGCTTGAGGAAGCACGGGTTGAGAAGGAGGTAAAGAGGCTGGAATAGTAGGTTGAGGATTATTCCGTGTGCGATAAGCATGTGAAACGGAATTTGTATTATCAAAGAAATCCAAAGGATATTTAGGTTTACCCTTAATAGTTATTCAAGGACATCCTTTTACCATCATCAAAGGTTTAGGGAATAACATTCTAGATGCCTCAATGTTGCAAATAGTGGAACATGAAGGTAACCATGTACACATCTTATGGTAAAGGTCAATCGGATAAGTTGTGGAGGAGGATGAAATAGGAATGAGATCTATGGGGATCTCATTTGAACCATTTTCATTGTCACTTCCATGTACCTCATTAATGGATCTATTCTCTTGTACAATAAAATCTTCATCAAAGTATTCAAAACAAGAGTCATACATGTTGAAAACATAATAAAATTACAAGCATGTAAATGTTTTTGTGTTTTTAAAGAAATTTTATAATTTTTATTTATTTTTGGAATATAAATACAAGAGCATAAAAGAAAACCTACTTCTATATGCATGCAAGATCTAATATGAAATGTAAATCTAACACCAAAGAGAAAGAGTTATCTATCGTGGGCTCACCAAAATGTAAAGAGGAAAATATGTCGATGATCTCCTACATAGAGTTTTGCATAATAGAGATTCATATATATAAGAGATCTATGCCATATTTAACCATTATATTTAATTTGTATATGATAATGGATATAGATTTGGAAATGAAAGCAAATATTGATAGAGTAAAATACCTACCTCACATCATAACAGATCTGAATATGCCATTTTCTGAAGCTTGTGTTGAGTTTTGGAAAAATTTGAGGCCGGATCTGGAATAGAAATGCAGAGATGAACAAAACCCGGAAACATTTTTTTGTTCTGACACAGTTCCTATTTGCACCCTCAAGTCAATGTCACCATTGACTAGAATTTCCGATTGTGCCCTAGGGAAGAATCGACCTAAAAAGTCTCAGACTGAAATTATGTTTTTGGATCCCATAATTTTTTAGAAAAGGGTATCTGGATCTGTACTCTGGTTCACTGTTTCTGAACCTGTAACTCCTGAAATAACACCTACATATATCTGAAAAATAGGGGTTTTGGAGTGGCTATATAGGGTTTTGCCTTAATCAAACCCCCGTTTTGGTGATCTCCACCTCCATGAATAGCCGAATATAATAGAATGTATGTGTGTGTGTGTGTGTGTGTGTGTGTGTGTGTGTTGCTCTTGGAAAGAGCTTTGAAGGTGTAATGTCAAGATCTAATCATCTAGATTAAAAACCCTAACATGAATTGAAAATGAGAAAGCAATGCATAGATTTGAATATGATAAAGAAAGCATACCAATCCCCCAAGGCTAAAGTATTCCAACCAAACTCACAATCCGTAGTTTCTACCCCATGATAATGCCCTTTGAATGCTTGAAGGTTGAAAATGGTGGATCCAAGAAGAAGGAAGAAAAGAAGATGTCTCTCTTGCTCCAAAGAAGATCCACAATGGCTTGTCCACAAAAATGCTTGTATGTTTTACTGCATCATCATGTCTTGTCCTTCTATATTATCCTCTTGCTTTCTTGCATCATCATCATGTCATAGTCATAATTGCATCATATCATCTTAGGATTCTTTCATGCATATCCGAATGAAGGCAAAGGAGAGTGCTTATATAGAGATCTCAATATAGACCTCCTAGGGCAATGCAAGGGACCCAAATTCAAATTTCACCTTGAATTATGGTCCAATTACAATAACCAACCAAGGAGGGGATGTATTAATCTGAACATCGGGGAAAACACTTCCGCATCTGGACTCTGGGACGTATTTTAAGTTTTAGAACCCTGATAGGCTCCAGATTTGAAAGCGGGGACCACTTCCTGACAGAGGTCAAGGTCGACCTCGACCTTGACCTGGGTCAAGGACAATCTCAACCTTGACCTAGGTCAAGGTCGACCTCAAATCTGACCTAGATCAAGGTCGACCTCAACCCTGAACTGAGGTTTCAGGCTGGTCTCCTTGAAAAATCTGCAGGATTCCCAGGTCAATCGGGGACCCAGGAAAGTGAGAAAATACACCAGGATGTTGGATAGAGGCACAGAGGACAGAGAGTAAGTATAATGAAGATTTAGGAGAGACAATTCATAGGTTCTACCCAAAAATGGAGTTATAGAAAGGGGAGATTAAGGAGGACCCAAAGGACCCTAACCCTAATTTCACCTAGAAATGCAGAATCAAGTGCATGTGCATCCTAAATGCAAATCTAATATGAAAATGTACTAAACGAGGGTGCTAAACCTACCAAATGGAAGTGCTTCCATTTTAAGACGATACAATTTCATAAACTATTTTTTATTTTTTGGGCTTCAAACAAGAGAATATACCTTAGAATTCCTCTTTTTTAGGTAGAAACAAAAGTTTCTTTTTGGAGCCAATTATGAAATCCATCCAAAACAAAACTGCTTCTTTGAAAAACTCCTAGCTATCTCTTGCAAGAAGAATCTTTATGATAAAATTAGTGTTGGAAAGCATCCCTAACTATATAATGTCAATTCTCCCAGTGCATAGAGGAATTTTATCCACCGTTGAATCAAAGTTTAAGAGCTTCCTCTAGCAAGGGAATAAATATCTAAAAGAGAAAAATCATCTCTTTGCTTCGAATAAAGTTTGCTTTCCAAATAATCTTAGGGGCTCAGGGATCTATAAGCTCGATAGTAGAAATATTGCTTCGGGTGCTAAATTGATCTGGAAAATGTTCTCAAATCATAATTCCCAGTGGGCAGTCTTTCTAAAAAATAAATATCTATATGAAGAGAGCCAAGAAATAATTTTTAGTGTATGTGACCCTCCTTTTGGATCACATATGTGGATCTTTATGATTAGATGCAGAGAAGTGTTTCTCCCCCATCTTACCTAAATCATTTATGAAGATAAAAAGGTAAATTTCTGGGAGGACTCTTGGAATATTTTTCCTCCCTTAAACACAATATATTCCCTCTCCCACGCTAATGAAATATTGATAGCCTTATGGGGTTTCAAAGTAAAAGATTACTTTTTAATCACAAACTGTAATGGGATGTTAAAAACTATTTGGAAAGATCCCTTGACCACACCCATTCTTGATGAGCAGAAAAATTGACTTGCAAAGATTATTCGGCAAAGGATCATCCATTACAAAGAGATCCAAGAATAGATTATTTAGTCCCCCTCAGCCTCGGATAACTATACAGTCAAAAAAGGCTTTTAGATCATTTCCAACACAAACCCCATTCCAAGATCAAAAAAGTTTACTCTTTTCTGGGTTGCATAAGTTCTCCCTAAAGTGGGCTCCTTCACTTGGACAGCTCTAAGGGGTTGAATACTTACAAGTGATAGAATTTTTCACCTTGGCATTGCTCCTATTTTCAATTGTACCTTATGTGGAGCTTAGGCTAAAACAATAAATCACATCTTTATCCACTGTCTATTTGCCTCCTCATGTTAGGATTGGCTAAAATGAAAACTTCATTGGTCTACCCCTTTAAATGGAGAACTCTCTGAGGTATTTAATCTTGGCCTCTTCTCCATCCGCATTCATCCTTTGATGCAATTTGGGTAGTGACCCCATAGACTCTAATTTGGAGCATTTCGTGGGAGTATAATCAAAGTAAATTGTAATAAGTAGGCCCTCTTGCATTAGTTATTCATAAAATTGAAACATCTATATATGAATTTGTTAATTCTTATTGTATTAAAACCAAAAGTGCAAAATCTTGTTTCACTTCACATGATTCCACCATATTGTCTGAATGGGAGCTCGTCACTCTTCCTTTCAAAGGTAACATGTTGAACAAGAAGCCCAATAAAATTAATAGGAAGGAGATTAGGTGGAAATATCTATCCCACAACTTCATAAAGCTGAATTTTGATGGTGCATCTAAAGGCAACTCAGGCATCTCAAGAATTGGTTCTATGTCAAGAAACTCTAAGGGTGAGATATATGTTGTATAGGCTAAAAGGATCCTCGATGATACAAATAATATTGCAAAGGCAACAGCTCTGCTAGGGGAAGTAAAACTTGTAGTCTCACTCAAGGTAACAAACTCAGTCGTTGGAGGGGATTCTCAAAATATTATTTTAGCTCTCAAAGAAATTTGAGTCCCCTGGTTGGAGAATAAATTACATTTTGCATGAAGTTTGGGAACTCCCCCTTTTTGACCAATACCAAATCTTTCACTGCTATAGGGAAGCCAACATCATTGTTGATACTCTGGAAAATAAAGGTTGCTTCTTGGGTTAAACAAATCAATATCCTTGGGAAGGGAAGCCATGGATGATCCACTCCTCCTAAAGCCTATTTTTTTATACTACAACTTGAATCTTCATTTATGTGGATGTTGTGTCTTTTCCTCCTTTTTGCTCAAATTGTGTCTAGGAGTCTCGTGATTCTTATTTTGAACTGGTAGTTGTGTTGGGGCCCACTATGTTGTTCTAATTTAATGTATGGGGTTTCATATTGGAGGGTACTTGCAGCTGGTATAATTGTTGAAATGTGCAGATATTCACTAAATGAGCCTAGTGCAAATGTCTCATTCTTGGTTTAGTTCTTTTATGTTGTGTGGCAGGAATCCAAAGAAACTTGGTACTTGCCTTTGTTCTAAGCTTCAGGCTTTGTTGTGTTTCATTTACTGACATTATTGTATCCTTTGGTAGGCTTATGGTTTTTTTCGGAGTCTCATCTACATTGATCAGTGCATCATTTTATTTTTGGGGTGGGGTGGGATGGGGTTGGGTGGGGTTGTCTGGGGTTAGAGTTGGTTGGTGTGCAGCAGACAGTAGAATAAAATGGAAGGGTATGTTTGATATTCTTTGTGTTTATACATCATTCTCAAAGTTGTATGAGAATTCCTTTTCAGATTCGAGAGTGTCTGGCATTATTATTTTTATCAAGGGCTTTGTATAGTGTTATGTTTGGTGGTAGGCATGCCAACATGGTCTGCATGTAGCAGTCTTCTTTTGGCAGTGCTACTCAAATTGTTGTATCTTCTCAGTTGTTCATATGTTTCCTCTGTCTGGCTCTATCGTTTCTTATATTTATGTGGTGATGAAGTTATCTATTCTGCCCATGAGGTGCTTGTATTTTGGTGAGTTGGGATTTTTTTATCCTCGGCTCCCAGGTCTACTTCATGATCATGTGTTTCTCTTGATGCTCCTCACGAAGTGAGATCTCTCTTGTGTTCTCTCGGCTGGTGTCTTGTGTGACCCATCTCTTTGGTTTGCACTGTGGTTTGCACTGCCCTTCTTGTTGTTGATTGTGCCTGAGTTTGGAGTTGGAAAAATGGACAACACTTTTTGTATTCTCTGTCAATGCTTAGAAGAATCTATGGAAGAGAAATACCTCATTCTGTTCATAATTGAAGATGAATACCTTTAGCAAGTTGTTATCTGTATTGTTCAGCATAATTTTGGTGGAACACATCAGCATGATGGTTATGTGTATAAATTGTTTTTCTCCACCCTTCTCCAAGCAATAGGTCATTTAGAATGGGTACTTGTCGTTGGTAATCATATTGTTGTTTCTCATAAATGGGAGCATGTGTCTCAAGGGATTGAAAGCGTCAATCCAAATGTGATATTCGACAGGCTTGGGCACATTTTTTTATTTTAGCAAGGAAGGTTGTGTAGAGATGAGGGCGGTGGCTACGGACATTTTTAAGTCTTGTGTTCATGCAAATGATAATTATGCATCCATGAGAATCTTCCATGGGAACAATGAAGAGTTTTTTACAACTGAGGAGAAATATATGTTGTGGACTATTTCTTCAGTCTCACACTTTTTGTCTCCAAACTTGATGACCTTTAGCTTTGGTCTGAGGGGGCTCAACTAGACATTTGTTGCTTCTCTCTTTTTCTATGTGGTCTCATGTTCTGTCGTCATATTGCTACTATGTGTTGTTTAAATTCTATGCAATATATGTATATCTACGTGTGTTGAGGTTTGATGGACACTTCCCCACTCAAGATGTGGCCTCCACCACTTTGTTTGTATTCTCCCCTCACATTCTGTCTGGTTTTTCAGCTTTCTTTATTGTCTCCATATGTAATTACTCTCTAGCTAATATATTACATGCTTATTGCGTTTTGCCAAAAAAAAATAGAAAATGTTAGTAAATACAAATCTAATGTTCATTTTTTACTTTTTTTAAACTAAATAAATATACAACGGATGGTCAAAATGATATGGTATGGTATAAAAAATAGGTATTAAGGTATGTTAAAAAGAGTAAAATATTAAATACAATGAAACATAAATGACTCATCACTACCAAAAGAAACAATTTATTAAAATAACAACAAAGATATGGTATTAGAAAATTTAACATTATCAATAAATCCTCTACAAACTCTACAAATGCATGTACAATAAAGAAGAGACCGTTACAAACAATGCCTACAATGACTTAAAGTGTTGGAGCATTTATCAATTCCTTATTACAACCGTACCAACAAATATGGCCATAGGAACCACTAAGCTAGGAAACCTAACATAATTCATCACTAAAGTTTTCTTGAAGATATACAAATGGTCAAGGAGACATTTTGTACCAAGCATCATTTTAAAACTTGCTTCTTTATGATTTACAAAATATGTTATTTTGTAAGCAACTAGACGCACAAGAATTTAATCCTAGATAAATCATCGGCATTTATAGTCACATGGAAGTGTAGAAATGGTTGACCTTCTAAATGACAAGTGAACTTGTATCTGTAGCACTTTAATTGTCCATTATCTTATGGGAATTTGATAGAAAACTAGAGGTTATAAACGTGGTATGCATGACAAGTCAAAATCCAATTAAAAATCTTCTAAATCAACAACCTAGAGCTTGTGTGATGATCACCTACATCTAGAATTCAACCATCACATGTATGGCCTCATAATAAAATATTTATATTACAAGAAATTATGCACCCTTGGGATGAACATTGAATTTTAATTTGAGAGAATCTTTCTATAGTAGTTGCAAGAATCAAATTGAGTCATTAATGGCATCCTAAGAAAGTTTGAGTGGTTGAGATGAACAAGAACAAATGCAAGGATTTGACATGGGACAAGATGTCAAAATTAGACATGACAATGGTTGTCTGAAAATCCATCAAAAATCCACAAAATGGCACAATGCGCTATATGAAGAAATTTGGGAAAGAGGTCCAAAACTGGAAATAAAAGCAATATGTCTGAGTGGAAAATTGGATGTCTCGAACTTGATTTGAACTCCTCACAAAAAGAAACAAATTGCAAAAGCATCAAGACCCTTTGTAGGAATTCAACATGAGAATGGAAATGAAGACGAGACATTGGAATAGAAGTATGGATGTCTAAGGGAAACCTGCAAGAAAAGGCTAGAAGGTAATGCAAGGAAAGGTGGAAGGACTAAAAGAGTGAAGTTTCATTGCACAAGTGGGAAAATAATTGGGCATGAAAAAGAGTAAGGGGAGTACATATGACTATCAAAAAGAATTGGGCATGCAGAAGTGTAAGGGGAATACATATGACTATTTGCAAATTTGTAGGACAAAGAAATGGAAACAAAAGAATGGAAAAATGTAAGGATACGATCCAAGAGAAGAAATAAGGTGAGGGGAGACAAGACTCTACATGTTAGTCAAAATTCTACATACAAATGGAACAATAGAAAATGTAAGGAATAAAGGATCTGAAGAACATTGCAAAAACACCCCAAAATTAGAATTGTTTCAAATTTTTGCAACTTCCAAACATCTAATAGGTATTTGTGAGTACGGACAATGAGGAACAACACAAAGTCAATTTTGGCCAAGGGAGGCTTATTCAAAGCTTTCTCATATTGGCTATATAAGATGGAAAAATGATATCTAGTTGCACAAAAGGGATGGGCACAAGCAATTTGGGCAGTCAACTTTGAGCTCCAACAAGTCATTTAGATCATCTAGAATCCATCATCCATCTATCACCCAAATGCACAAAGGGATCATCATTCATTATAGTTAGTCTCAATAGAAATTCTTCCACTATCACAACATCCCTCAAATGGACAAAGGGATCAGCATTCAAATAAGTCAATCTCAACATTGATTCTTTCTCCATCTCAAGACCATGCTACATCACCATATTTCGATTACATTACTTCTTTCTAAACAAATTTTAAAATCCTATTACCATACTAGATCCTTCACATTCCCCTTTTACACATTATTTTAGATCTGAACTTCCAATTTACCCTTGTTAGGACAATGCCTAATGCAATCACAAAAAAAAAGATTCTCACTTAGCAAACAACCAAGGTGTTGGTTAATGCCACTAGTGTGCCATTGCAAGTGTAGACACAAAAATAAATCCCTATTTGCAAGTATAGATCGTCTACAAGGATCATGTTCATTTTTGCAAAATTTCATCAATGTGTGTCAAGTTTAAATCTGCATGCATAGAGATCAAAATTGCATACACAAATTTTGTAGGAGTTGATGAAAGAACCACAGGAGTCAATGATCATTTGCAAGAAAAACACCTTCAAACAAAAGAGACCAAGCAAATATAATATGCTCAATAACAACCTTAGATTGATTGCACAAACAATGAATTGGGATACATTACAATGAATCAATGACTTTATTTTATACAAAGCAAGAGTACTAAAAATAAAAAAGCTAACTCAAACTAAAAATAACAAACTAAAGGTGCATGATATGTACAATATGCAAACTAGAGCCTAACTAAATTAGACTAACCTAAATGCTAGAGCATGAATGTGGAAACATGTGCTTTAATTATGCATGAAAATATTCTCTAGCATGTGCATAATTAATTAAAGCAACATATGTAGGTGTGTGTAATGCAACTAATATGCATGCTCTAACACCCCCCTTAAGTGAAACTTAGGGAGACAACAAAAATCTAAGCATGAAATGCAAGAATGAGTCCCAACAATGAAGGCTTGATTAGGTACTCATTTACAAAGCAATCCAACTCACACTAATGAGGCCTCTCTAAATGGAGATAAACCACATGGGAAAAAAATCCCTCTCCAAAAGCGAGAGATGCAATGAAAAAAAAAAGGTACTACATGTGACTAAGATTAAGGACTCCAAGTGTCCCCTTAAGTACTGAATTCATCACATAAGTACAATGAATCCCCCCCATAAGAGAGAAGAAGAGACAATGTATTCCCCTATAAGAGAGAAGCTCCAATGCCAAAGATGGAGGCTCGAGGACAAATGACAATGAAGATCCAAGAGTGGCAAACCACGTTCTTCCCCTTAGGAAGAAACTAATCAAATGGCCAAGGCTAAAGCAACTGCATGAAAGGAAGAGAATGTCACATGATTTGTGCCATTGAAGACCGCTCAACTATCCAAATGTCAGGATCAAATGAAGAAAAATCAAAAAAGTCTATAGATGTCTGATGAACAATCTCTAATGATGAGATGACAAGAATTCTCAAACTACCATCAAGGAGGAATAAAATATCCTCAATCATGTCCCCAATGTTTGGAGTGCATGATGTATCAAACAATGTTGCAATATCTGGCAATTACTCATCCCACTATACCAAAACTAGAAGGGAACAAATATCCTATTGAACTGAACTAAATTTTGAAGAAGAGGGAGGTGGAGGAGGATCAAAACAAGTCTCAGGAACCATTATGGATAACTGAAGCACACATAGGTTCAAGTGACCAAACCTCTCCTCAAATACCTGATCCACTCTCAATGCATGACAAGTAGGACCAGCCAATGGACCTACGTGCTCAGTGGGAGCAAAATGAGAGACCTCATAAAGTTGTGATGCATGATCAACTCTACCAACTGCAATGATTCTCCACTATGTTCATCTCTATTAAGCATTGAATCAGGCGCGAACTCAATTGTCTTGGCCTTCCCACTGAGAGTAATCTAGTAGATGGAAAGGAGGTTGGAAGATAGTAAAGGGACACAAAGAACATAATTAAATGTGTCATCATCAACCTCAATAGAACCATTCCCAGTAACACTCATGTAAGTGTTATTACCCATTAAAATATGTGGAAAAGAACGATGCTCAAAAGAAGACAACATACCTTGTAAAGATGTCACATTATGAATTTATGTGAAGCTCCTTTATCAAGAAGCAGCCACCTACTGGACTGAGTGTGTGTTGATGCAAAGATTGCATGGCCTTTCATCTTGTCTTCACCACACACCATACAAGTTGACCTAAAATGTGTAGGCCCTTATGTGGTAGAAGATGATGCATGAGATGAAGGTGGTTGAATATTGTGTTGTTGTAGAAGTTGTGCCAGCTCATCAATCTTCTTTGCATAACATTTATGCTCATCATGTCATTGCTTGGTACAATATGTAGACTTTAGTTTATCCTTAACGATGGCCTCTTGGAAGAGTAAGAAGAATCTGAAGAATTATGTGATTATGTATCCTTGGGTTGCTCATGTGACTTGGTATCCTTGGGTTTCTGTTTCTTGCCTTTTCCTTGTGAAACCTTCTATCTATGGAACTCTGAGAAGCAATAAGAGCTTGTGATTTCAAAGATTTTAATCTCCTCATCTAAACCAACTTGGTTTTCTCTCGTATGAGTTGAGAACCAAACTCATCAAGTGAAGGCATGGTGTATTGAGAACCAAGTGCATCCTTGGTGGCGTAAAATGTGGAAACAAAAACTGAATAATCAAGACCAAGCTTGGCAAGGATAGAGAGAATCAACTGAGAGTCCTTAATGTTGCATTGCTTCAACTGTAATATGAGAGACTTGAGTTTGGTGAAGAAGTCTTGTATGTTGTCAAAATCATTAGGATTCAAGCCAATAAGCTCATTCTCCAATTGAAACCCCCACAATGTATCTTTCTTCCCAAACAAGTTCTCCAATGAAACCCAAATCTAATGGGTGTAGTACAAGAATCAACATGAAAGAGATCTGGAGAAATATACATGCATAATGTCCCAAAAGCCTCATCACACATGTTAAACCATTTTCTCTTCTCAGCAACACATGTAGGCTTGGGTTCTAGTCCCATGGTCACTCTGTATAACCCCAAATGCTTCAAGTATATCTCCATCTATTTTTTCCAACCAAAGTAGTTGAATCGAGTATGGGGTGAAATATTATGTTAGTCCATAATAAAATTTGGTAAACCTTTGCAAAGGAGGACCTAAGATCTCCATAGAGGGCATCGAGAGCTTTCCAACAATGTGCGAAAGTTGAAAAACAAAGTCCATTTGCTCAAGATATGGCCCAGAAGCACAAAAAAAAACCCTAACTGTGGAGACCCGGTATGAAAAATTGAGCAAGAATTTTTTAAAAATATGAAACATCAAAAAGATGTGCGTCGGAATCAGCTTTCCAACAATGTATGATATGCCCAATTTCGAGTTCGTATGACCAAGTTGTGGCCAAAATGCCAATTGTTGCTCCTTATGGGTTGGCTAGTCAAACAAGTCAACAGAAGATTACGTGCAAAAAATTGACGGTCGTCATCACAAGTCACTGGGATATTCTTTTATTCACCAGAATATTCTTTTACTCCACTAGAATATCATGTGGAATCTATGCATGGAATATTCTATTAAAATTTTCACTATATTTAGTGATAGCACCAAAAATGGAAAGCTACAAGCAATTTGGGGAGATACTATGTTTAGAAGGATGACATGACTCCTACACGGTGATTTGACCCCACCTTCCAAAAAAAAATGCTTTTGCAACAAAGTTAAAAACTTTATAGAACTTACTAAATTTTTGTTGTAAAATTGCACTAAAAATAATTTTTAGTGTTGAAAAAAAAATTTGCATGCCTACATACATAGTCAGCGTTGATGACAGTGCCTACGCAGGTGGTACAAACCATATGCCTCAAAATTTGTGCCCTCTAAAAAATTTTCCTAATTTTTAGTGTCAGACACATTTTATATGGATTTAAGGGTTTTGGGGCATTCTATTTTCAACGATGATGTCCATCTTGCACCAAAGTGCCCAAATTTTTCAGCTACCCTTGAATTTCACCTCAATTAACCCAATTTTTCAACTGCTCATTTTTTACAAAATGGCAGTTGATCTTAGGGCTTTTTGATGTTGCAAACACAATGATGACCTCCATTTGACCCCATGTGCACAAAAAATTCATCCAATGATGGATCCCCCAAAAAAGAAGGCAGGAACTTGTCAAACCTGAAGCTCTGATACCATGTATGAGTTGATGAAACAACCACAGGAGCCAAGGACAATTTGCAAGCAAAACACATATCACACAAAAGAGACCAAGCAAATATAATATGCTCAATAACAACCTTAGATTGATTGCACAAACAATGAATTGGGATACATTACAATGAATCAATGACTTTCTTTTATAGAAAACAAGAGGTCCGCTGCTCTCTATTCGAGCTGAGTGGACTATTCTTTGTTGAAGTTGGTTACAAATGAAAAATAGAAAACTAAAGGTCCATGATATGCACAGTAAGCAAACTAGACCCTAACTAAATTAGACTAGCCTAAATTTAGGCTCACTAAGTAAACTTAAGCTAAAGTATGAATTTGCAAACATGATAATACTCTCTAGCATGTACATAATTAATTAAAGCAACATATGCAAGTGTGCCTAATGCAACTAATATACATATTTTAACAAATTCAAACCAAAATTGTAAATAGTTACTGTAATACCCACTCATGTTTTGCTTTTTAGTTTAGGATGTACTCTTTAGGCATCAGTTTTAGTTGTTTGGTCGAATTCTTTTAGGCCACATTTCATGTGAGCTGATATTATTTCATTTGATGATGATACTTGTTTATGGTGTTATGATTTTACCTTGTGCATAGATAGATGTGATGATGTGATCATGTTGATTATTATATGTCGATTTCAGATTATGATATACTTACCCCATACTTGCATGTGTGTGGTTGTCTTATATGTGAATGTACTTGTTGATGTGATGTTGTGGTAGAGGACGGAGACGTAGTTACTTGCTTCGGCGAGATCCACACGTTCGACCGATCCCTATCATTGATTGTGATATTATATTATGTATGTGCATGCGTGTTCTTTGATGGCGGGATTGCAGGTATAGGGCATCGTCTTCCCTGAATTGGCAGGAATGAGCGTGCCCATAAATATTCATCTCAATGGTAAAGAGGGGAGGTAACATACAGATCCAAACCCTAACCTAAGCCTAATCGTCCTAATGTTGGATGAATTTTAGTATGACTACCTTATCCGGATTTGTCTAGGTTGACAAAATTCGAGTACCCTCTCTCTTGAGTTTGTGTGTGTATTGTTTGATTATGTTTTCAGGTGATTTTTGGATTATTTGAGTGATTTTCCATGTTTAGTGAATTAATGGATTATAGTTGAATTAATGATTTAATTGTATCCTAAGGTTATTTTAAATAATTAATTAAATTAAAATATTTGGATATTATGATTTAATTAAAATATTTAATTGAAAACTATATTGTATGTGATTATTTGATTAATTAAATAATTAAATATTTGGTTGCATGCATTATTGTGACATAAATATTTAATCTATTTAATTAAATATCTTATTAATGACATGTGCATAATTGTGTTGAAAAAGTATTTCAAATTCAAAATATCTTAACTTGTTATTAGGAGTCTAAGTTGAGTTGTGGCAATAAAGCATATTTTGTTTAATTAATTTGGATTTACTTTCAATTTTCAAGTTGAGTTAAACTAGGGATTGACTTGGGAATTGTCATTCACCTTTGCATGTTTTGGGGAATTTGAATCTCTTTAGGGGGAATTGGTCATTCATTCCCTCATAACAGGTTTTTGAGAATTGGAGAGCTCTTGGTGATTTTGAGGTTTTTGAAGAATTGTGGATTGTTGTGGATCTTGGTTGCTTCGAAGCTTCAGAATTTTCTATTGCTTGTGTGTGTGTGTGTGTTCGGATCTACATTGTGCCAGATCTGTGGTTGAATTGGGCTTGAGGGTTTCAGATCTACATTCATCCTCCAAGCTACATTCTTCTATTTCTTCCATTAGATTAAAAGTAGGTTTCATTTGCCTTGTATGGATTCAATTTCGTAAATCTGAGGTTTTCTGTGTTGTTTTAATGCATGTTCCTTAATTTGGCCTTTTAATGGCTCATGGTTGTTTCTAGGTTTCTGGGTGTTTCTAGAAACCCTAGATCTATACTTCTTTCATTTTCTATAATCTTAGCATCGTAGGGTTATGCTGTCAAAATTTTGGAAAGAAATTCCCTCTAGATCTCTTAGAAAACGAAAAAATTAAACTCCTTGTATAGTTTATACTATAGGAGAAAATTAAATTTATAATTAATTGATGTTTGTTGTTTTCGGGGTTTTGGAGGAGCTTGGATCTATGGTTTTCATTATTATATATATTCCCTATTATAGTACAGACATGCTGTCAAAATTTCGTACCTAGATCTCTTACGAAACTTCTATAAATTGAAAAATAAATCTTGTCTATAGTCTCAACTATAGAAGAATTAATTAATTAATTTCTAAGTGTATATCATTGCTAAAAATTAAACCATTTGGAAAAAGGACTGTTTTTATAGGTGGAT
This sequence comes from Thuja plicata, assembly GCA_018584345.1. Classification (NCBI taxonomy): domain Eukaryota; kingdom Viridiplantae; phylum Streptophyta; class Pinopsida; order Cupressales; family Cupressaceae; genus Thuja; species Thuja plicata. The sequence goes on from MU223226.1 coordinate 1,720,458, forward strand.
TAAAAATAAATAAATAAATTTTTTTCCTTCTTTAGAAATCTCTTGAAGAATTAAATCATTTAAAAAAAAAGTCTCTGGAAAAAAAATACAGAATGCATAAAAAAATTCACCAGTAATTAAAAATAAAGAAAATGACAAACCCTTTTTACCTTTTCCGTAATTGTAAAAAAATAAATTAAAAAAGACATGGCGCAGTAATTGATTTTCGTTTGAAAATTAAAAAAAAAAAAATTGGTTAAGGGAGGGGTGGTGGGACCCCATCCCCACCAACCTCCCCACCTTGCCCTCCTCTGCGCAGGTTTTAATGCGCATGGGGAGGACGACTGTGGTCCCCCCCCCCCCCCCCCCCCC
>MU223226.1:1720965-1747481 GCA_018584345.1 Thuja plicata
TATGTAATTTTTAAATTAGTTTCATTTTAGTGTTAGATAAAATTAGTTTAAATTTTATGTAAATTATTAATAAAGAATTAGTTTATTTTGTGATTAAATTTAATTTAGTTCTTTTATATTATTTATTTAAGTGGGAATTAGGATGTTTATCAATTATTAGAAGATGAAGTTTTAATATTATTTCTATTATTTTTAGCATGTTTATGATTAACTTTTTATCATTAAAGAGTGATTATTTTTAATTAATATATGATTGTTAATTTCAATTAATAACGGGGTATTAATTTTAATTATTAAATTTATCATTATTAATTACATTGTCTTAGTGGATACGAATTCTCCATTAATGGTATTAGGAGATTATCGTTGAGAGACTAATGTATATATAGTGTAATTAATTTTTAATCAATTGATCTACATTATATTATGTCATGGTGCAATTAATGTACGCACCTAGTTAGGTTTATTAATGGGTAAATTGAGTTTATCTTATGCATATGGATAGTTTTAATTGATGAAAATGCTATCTATGTATGTTCCTTTTTCAGTTTTTTAAGACATTTTTGTTTCTCTGCATCATTATGGATCTCGTGCTTGAATGTGTTACTGTTGGAGGGCATTAGATGACCTAGGATGTATACAGAGGCCGGGGGGAAGTGTTTATCTTTTTTGTTACTTCATGGCGTGTGTGTTGTCAGTTATTACCCTAAACTAACCATGTTGACCCTTTCGATTCTATTATCTGCTAGTGTACCAATGTGACTGTTCCTGTTGTATAGGATACTGATTTGGGGTACACTAGGGTTATAACCTATGCTAGATCTGTTAGGATCTTTGAGCCTAGGGTAGGTTACCTAGATGTGTAGTAGGAGGTGGCTTGCAATAAGTTTCGTGTTCGTAAGAGACTACTGGATTGCTTATTGTGGAGTTTCTTAATAAGTGATAACTAAAGACATACTGAGAGATTAAAAATGAATTAATAAGATGTGTCCTCACCCATGCTTGAGAGCTAGTATAGGCTAAGATGGTGTTGAGAAGATGTTAGTTGCCCTGCGATGTACCTGACATAGTTAGTGGCCTTGTCAATATGAGAGGACATTAGCTCCGTGTATGGTCACTTAGGTGCCGAAATCCGTTGTGATTATTTGGGTTGAACTAAAGGGTAGACATACATGATGACACCTTCCTTTACACATGCTAGATTTCCTACGTTGTCAGTTGCCTCTGGATTAGTGAGTTCTATCTTTTATGATGATTAGTACACCGAATTAGAGAGCTATCAGGATCCCTTGCTTAGTGGTTATTCCTTTTTGGTTTTGGATATTCAATTGAGATCTGTTGTTATCTCCTCAACACGATGGGGTGGACCTTTGTGGTTCCACACGGACGGGTGATAGTGATTCTTTACCCATTGAGATTCGACGTCCTTGTACTAGGTGCTTGATGGTTCTTTGCGGATGAGATTTTTATGTTCCTTCATTTATTATGTAATTTCATTATTGTATATCTTGTATTAGTGTATCGCATGTGATACCTAATCTGGAAATTGTATATTAAGTAGACTAGAGTGATTACCACATACCCTGCAAAATGTGCAGTGGATGTGTGTTATGGTGGTTTCATGGTTATCCATGAGTTTTGTAATTATGGTTATGTAAGTTGTACTTGTCATGTTTAATCAGATGGAATCTTTTGTTATATTGTTAGTTGTGTTTTGCTTTAAGTAATTCAACGTCAAGGAACCCTTGAGTTGTGTAATCTATGTGAGTGTAAGACGTGTATAAATGGTAATCGCTTCCACATGATTGTATGTTTCTTTATGTTAACTTTTTTTTAAAAAAATTATTCAGCACACATAGTGACATGTTCTAGGTTAATCTCTCTTGAGTTCCCTGGCGGGGCGTTACAGTTACAGTACTCACATAATCTAGTTGATTTGTCCTTAAAAATGGTATTGAAAATTTAAATGTCAATCATATCGTACAATCTTTCACCTAAAACTCCAAGATACAGTTTTATTATTGTTATTTCATTTTTTTTTCATATCTACTTAGGTACACAATCTGCCCCAACTCCTAGTCTAGGGTATTTATAGTTGTTTGAGACCTAGGCACATAAAAATAATAATTTAAAAAATTACTTTATTACTTTTCAATCATAAACAAGGTTATAAGTCGGTGTTATTGTCGCCATCAACATAATAATACATGATATGTAAAACCTAGTATAAGAAAATGAAATTATTTTTATTCCATTAAACTAAGCTTAACTAATTAAGGTAAACATAAGTAACTTGTTTCAATGGTGGTCTTCATCAGCATTTAAATTCATAACAAACTCTTGGACCTCTGTTCGTTTGCCCTCATTTCAAACTTCTTGTACTCAAGTGAGTCCATACATCTGACTCCTCGAATTTCATTTCACCATGATAATGTAAACAAATGTGAAAATGGTTTCTAAGGTCAATACCAAGCTAGACACCAATTTGGTGTGCAAATTTGCAAAAAATAACGACACCAAATTCCTTCGGCACATCAGAAACTCCGCCTACATCATAAGCTGCCACTTTAGTACTGTCTTGCAATGCAACTTGCCAACTAATCCCCTTCATTCAAAGCACACTCCTGCTGAGTCTGGGATGCCTGGCCATTCTTTAAATCACCGGAAACAAAATAATTAATAACACTGTCGTACTTTCACTTGAATTCCTATTAATATTTACCTTTTCTTACCCATGTACACTACAAACATGCATGCCAAACGAAAAATGTACATTTTGTGGTGAATTTTTCTTTACATCATAGTATTATAAGTTTTGACAGTGCTACTACTGCACTTACCTTACAAAATGAATGCATAATTTTTTTTGTACTTACAATCCTGTTAGTTTACATGATGCCACAACTGAACAGGTCCTTTTATAAGAGTAGATGACATCATTTTCACTTTCTGTGAGAAATTGACTGCTACAGATTCTTTCAAGAGATGCTGACATGCAGATCAAATCTCTTTTCCTTGTTTATAAAGGCCCTCCTCTGAAAAACTTTTACTGAAACCATTAAAAACATTATGTACCATATGAAGACTACCAAACTAGCAACCTATCCCCATGAGGATTACTAAAATTTTAAAGGTAACGGAAATTCCTCCATCACATCAGCAAGTCCAAATACATTATAAGCTGCCACTTCATAACTATTTTGCAATTTAACACGCCACCTAATCCGTCATTCAAAGGAAGCACCCGCTGAGTTTGATAAGCTGCAAAATTAACCCTCAATCTGGTCATTCTTAAAATTATCAGTAGCAAAATAATTAATATTGTGCTGTACTTCCACTTGAATTCTCGTGATATCTAGTTTTTCTTACCCATGTACACTTTAAATATGGATGCCACACAAATAATGTGCAATTTGTGGCCTGCTCCTCTGTACATCATAACTAACAGGACCACGACTGCCCTTACATGACAAGTCACAAAATGAACAGGACAATTTTATTTCTGTACTTTCAAAACAGTTAATTTTCAGGGTGCAACACGTGAACAGATCCTTTTATTCAAAGTAGATGACATCATTTTCACTTTCTGTGTCAGAGATTTACTGCTGCAGATTCTTTCAAAAGATGATGACATACAGATCAGGCAAACAGATCAAGACTTCACCTTTCCTTCAAGGTAGACATCATTTTCACTTTCTATGTCAGAGATCGACTGCGGCAGATTCTTTCAAGAGATGATGACATAAAGATCTAAGAGTTATTTTCTGTTTATAAAGGCCCTCTTTTGAAATCCTTGAACTGAAACTATTTAAAACATTATGTGCCGTATGCAGCTTATATACAAAAACTATTAGCCTATACAGCTATACCTATGATGATTACTAAAATTTTGAACAAAATACCAATTTCCTTCATCACATCAGAGCCTCCACCTACCCCTATAAGCTGCCTATTACTGCTATGTTGCAATTCAAAATACAAAGTAATCCACTTCACTCAAAGCAGCACTTGCTGAGTCTGAGAAGCCGCATGGTTGTCCCCAAATCTCTGGTCATACTTAAAATCATCAGAAAAAACATTATTGATATTCTGTTGTACTTTGACTAAAATTCCTAGGAATGTCTAATTTTTCTTACCAATTTATACTTAAATGGATGCCAAACCAAGAATGTACATTTTTTGGTCTGCCCCTCTGTACATCATAGCTATTTTTTACAGTACTATCATTGCATTTATCTTACAAAATGAACAATACAATTTTAATTATTTTTATACATCAACTGTTAATTTTCACAATGCCAAAAGTGAACAGATCCTTGTATTCGAAGTACATGACATTGTTTTCACTTTTGGTGTCGATGATTGACTGCAGCAAATTTTTTCAAGCGATGATGACATGCGGATCAAGACTTCTTTCCCCTGTTTACAAAGGCCTTCTTCTGAAAACCTTGAACTGAAACCATTTAAAACATTATGTACCATATGCAGCACTATCATAGCCATGTCTTCATCGTTCAGTAGAGCTTGCTCATTTAACAAATTCTGATACAAGAAGAGACAAATACATCAAAACCCTTAAAAAAAATTCAAACAAGAACCTTACGAAGAAAGAAACCTGAATGCAATCTTCAAGAAATCTAGTAATAAAGAATAAGAATCTGGAGAGAAAAATATTCTTGTTTTGGTTAAAATTACATCCACTTTTAACAAGTTTTGTAAGGGTGGAGATGGATGAAAAACTGACCATACTTCTACCTTATGGAAAACAAGTATGAAAATTAATATTTAATATTTATGATCTATTGATAAATATGCTAACACCTTGGTGATTTGGGGCAGTATGAACTGATTAATTTCTTAACAAACAAGTTATGTTCATTTAGTTGGTTATATGTAATTTATAGATTTTAATTCAATTATAATATATAACCAAAATTAGACACTGACTTTTCATTACCAAATCTAAACTCAACTCGTCTCAATCAAATCTTTGTGTAATATAACTCCCACTTACAGCAGGTCTCAAAACAAACAATATTGTAAAACTTATGAAATTCAAGAATACTTCTCACTAATCAGAATGCTTTTCCAAGTAAGAAGTGGTAAATTTTCCTCAAAATGTAATAATTGGAATTGAACTTCTATATCCTCAGCCATTTATTTATACAAAAGAGATAAATCTATAAGTACTTCATCAGCAAAACATTTCACTAAAGATATTAATAATGCCTGACAATTAACAAAAAAACAAAACTATTAGGCTGCAAACGATAATCACAGGAGCCCCTATAATAACATAAATTTCCAGATCAGATCAGTTTCTGTTACTTGAGTTACACCTCACACATTGAGAACAAAACATTCACTTAATCAGGTCTCAATTCATTTCCCATGATCTACGTTGGTTTTGGGGCTACTTATGATCAAAAAGTTGTGTGTATGCAATATTAGCTTTAGTAATAGGACTTATCTTCTATTGTAACCTGAAGTTCTAGCTCTGTGTTATGTTTATGGTGGTAACTTATTAAAGGTGCAAATCCAATAGTTAATATGTTGATTGGCTAGTCTGGTAAGGTAGTTGCATGGGGTATTCGATAAATTGGCTTTTATAAATCCTTGTAGTAAACTGTGAATTCCATCCCATTAAATTATATTTTATCTTATATTTCATTCATGGTGTAAATGTCATATAGTTAAAACTTAATATATCGGTTGGCTTATCTGGTAAGTTAGTTGCACAAGGTAGTTGATGAATTGGCTTTTACAAGTGCTTGAAATTACTGAAAATTTTATCCTATGAAGTTATCATGTTAATAGTTTTCATTTGTAGTGTAAGAATCTTCATTCCCTAATTTCCAACCCTACAAGTAATATCACAGCTTTAACAATGGCTGGCCAGTGAAGTTAATGAGGGACCAAGCAGGAGAACCAAGGAGGGCACTCAATGCACAAGATTGATAAGTAATGAGGGATCAGGCAGGATAACCAAGGAGGGCACTCAATGTACGTGATTGATAAATAATGAGGGAGTAGGGAAGATAACCAGAAAGGGCTCTCAATATATAAGGTCGATGAGTTGCCCACTGCAGAGAGTCCAGCTTTAGGGATATACATGCACGTGTCAATATAGGTTGATCAGTACCGAGAAACTAAGGACTAAGTGACAAAGTGGCAGAATTGGGTGGTTAACCAGATTCACTAATGTTCCAAATTCATCAGGATTGCTCCTTTTAAATCAACAGGGATGTTTTTTGGCTTGTGGGATCCTTATGATCCAAAAGTTGTATGTTGTGTTTGTAATGTTAGTGTTAGTGTTAATGTTTATGGTAGCTACGAGAGAGCTCCTTCATACCTGTGATGATTGTGGAAACTCTTTACTATGTTGTTTCAGAGATCTTATTATTCTGTTTTATGGAGCCAGTTGTACATGCGGGTAGCGATTATGTTGTGACTGCACATCTCCTTCATCCGCTAAGAGCAGTGTAACATTGTCGCGGGGGGGACATCGGGATGGGGGGAAGCCGGGACGAGTTTCTAGGACGGGGGGACAAAGGGCCTCAATTTCAGGANCGGGGGAAGGCGACGGGGGGTGGAGGAGGGGGGGTGCTGCATACTATACATATTACATACAGAACTTGAAATGCTAGTTATGAAATGATGTTTTTGTATATCATACCAAATTGAAATACTTGAACATAGAAAAATTGCAACACAAACCAGAACCATTGAACATTCAACATAGAAACATAGTACATACCCAATAGTAACATTCAAAAATCAAAATTCAAATAGAAATTCAAGTATTCGTCCCGCCGCTGGCGTGGTTGCAGAATGGCGAAGGTGGGGGTACTCAGGTACTCCAAGAACCCGGTGCGGGGACATCTTGACGACGGGTACTTCAAGGTTTTGGTGGGGGTGCGAGTCCTCGGGTTTCACTAACTAAGAGTGAATGACATGGCACCGACATGGTATGACTTGGCACCGTTTCTTTTGGTCTTACAATCTTTATGTTACCGTTGGTTTCTCCTGTTGCTTTCATGGTTCCATTCTCCAGTTTGGGAGTCAAATGATTTGTCACTTGGCATTCTTCTTTCATGTGGCGACTCATGTTTATTTATTATGGATTATGAAAGACTTCACCGTAAATAAGGTTGCGTGTCTGTTGATTATGAAACGTCACTTGTGTAACTGTCGTCAAGAGTTAATGTGGCTATGAGCAGTGACCCTTTGGCTTATGGTTGTCTTCATTGTGTACGATGCATGATCCGTTGGTCTTAACATTCTCTTGGCGGTGTCTTATCTTTAGCGTTTTTCATGTATTGTGAAGTATATAGAGAAATGTCGCGTGAGTCTCCATGGTAGAGGTAGGGCAGCTATTCACGGTGCCTGCTTCAGATATTACGAGATTTACTTATTGTTGAGCAACGGATGTGACCTTTGGTGTTCCACGGCAAAGTCTATGCAGACGGTGTTTTAGCATCGATTGTATATACCCATGTGTGTTGATAGAACTGTAGGGATGGTGATTCTTCACGCAAAATGGTATGGGACTTTTGCGTATGTGAAGTTAGTGATTTTGGTGACGGTAGAAGATGATCATACTACAGCAAGCATTGTGTATGATTCAGAATTATTGAAGATGCCTATGTGAATTGTTCGGCTAATCTTTTTGTATGTCTGAGATACATATTTTATTTTGTATGCATTACAGGAGATAGAGCTGTGTTATCATTGTGCATTAGATCGATATATAGTCTGTAAGACTCTTTCAGTATTAGAAGTATTTGTGAGATACTTGTAGCTTTTTGTTTATTTTGTTATGAATAGCCAAAGTTAAGGCTTATTCATTGGATGTTTAGAATCTTCAATCATAAGCAAGAGATCATTGTATTTGTTTTGAGAACTCAATAAAGGATCAATCTTTAGTGTGGCTGGGTTTTTCCCGCGAGTAGGAGGGTTTTCCCAGGGTAAATCTCAATGTCTATTTGTTCTAGTGTTTTGTTTAAAATATCTTTATTCTAGTTCAAATATTAACAGTTAGTAATAGAACCTCGGATATATTATAACCCAAAGTTTTGTGATGTATTATGTTTACGGTGATAAGTTGTTAAGGATGTTAGTGTAATAGTTAACACGGTTGGTTAGTCTGCCACGGTAGTTAAATGGGGGAGTCGATGAGCTGACTTTTATTAAGCCTTGTAATAATTATAAATTTCATCCCATGTAGTACATGGATATTACTTTTCATTCATGGCGTAAGAATCTTCATTCCCTTTATGGCATTGTACGGTTATGATGCACCTAGTTTTCTGCATTTGCTTTTCAGTAATAATAGAGTACCTAGTGCTAGAGACCTCTTACTGGACAGCCAGGATATCATGAGGGCCTTGAAGGAGAACGTTTAAAAAGCTTAGAATCAACAGAAACAGTATGTCGATCAACGCAGAGTAGAGAGTTCATTTGAGGTGGGTGATATGGTATACCTCATGTTGCAACCCTACAGACAGTCCACTCTCAAGAAGAGTGGGACCGAGCAACTTAAGCCACGTTACTATGGACCATTCAAAGTTATCAAGAGGATTGGTGAGGTGGCTTACGAGTTGGAGTTGCCAGCTGATAGTCGGGTGCATAACGTTTTCCACATATCTCACCTTAACAAGGCGTTTGGACATAATGTGATACCTTCTAGGCATAAACGCTTCCAGAGGCCCGAAGCTTTCACCAAATCTAGCCATAAGTCATAGTCTTTAGCAGCAATAGCAAGTAGGGAGACAAATAGGGATACGAATAATACAGAGTGGGAACGAGCCACATTTACTGATGGGAATGAAAATTTTAAGAAAGGATTGCCAGTTAGCTCACAGTGGTCAGACAGCATCAATGGATAGGGGCTTTAGAAAGAATTCAAATCAAGGTCCGGATGAGCAAGCTACGAATAAATTGAAAATAATTTTAATTATTTCCTAAGTTGGTCTTAATAAAATAATAATAAAAGTGATTATTTTAATCACTTATGATATAATAAAGTATTATAACATTTGGCCAAGTCCCTAGGCATTAAAATCAAGTTTATAATTTAAATGGGAGCCAAGTTTGTAATGAATAATAACCCCTCATGAAGTTGAATCCCTAGGTGGGGGGATTAAAATAAACATTATTTTATGTTTGGAAAGGATGAATAAAAAACCCTAATTCGAAATTGCTCTTGAAGGGAAAATTGAAAATGCATAAAATGAAGTTTTGGAGGTTTTTTGGGCATCTAGAAGTCATATTGTTTTACCAGCATTGTGGAGAGAGCTTTTGCAAGGGCTTTTTAGCAGATTTTCTCTTTTTGAGAACGAAATCTCTTAGATAGACAATTACCTACAGGTGTGCAATACCACCCAAGGGTGATTTGACAAGAAGACTTCAATACAATAATTCAAGCAATCAGCAGTGTGGATTTTTATCAACAGACATTGGAATTGATTTGTGGATACCCGATCTGATCACTACCAGTCAACAGACAATCGTACTACCTTCTGTTGGAATTGTTGTTTGAGGTGTTGACATTCATGTTTTGTCATTGATGTCAACATATGTTTCAATTGGATGCATTAGAAGTTTCAGTAAGACTGGTTATCACAGCTACATGCAAGATTGGCAGTTGTGTATGGACAGTTTATGGTGTTCCAATATATGTGAGCATAGAGTTGTGTAAAGGAAAGTATTTACACCATATACCTAAGGTCGTTGGATTTCATATTGATGATTGCATGAGTTACAATTGTTTTGATGAAAACTGGTTACAGAACAGTGACAGAGAATTATGACAGAGATTGTCTTTGAGTTTTTGGGATAACTTGGATGCGAGCATGAGTTATGGTATGCGAGCTCAAGGCATGATAGAAGGTACATGGGAAAACATTCTTTGTGATTCTTGGGTCGCTAAATTCTTGATGACATCAGCTGAGGCGTGTGGACTTGCGAAAACCTATTTGGACCCGACCACAGAGATGTAACGTGCTTAGTGAATGGCAAGCGTGAATTATGGATCTTGGCGCGTAACTAATGATTTGTATTTGTTATTTACTTGTTTAAGGTACTGTGTGTATCTTAGCAAGGGTCTATGTAATTATTTGTGCATTGGGGAAGTCTTAACAAGCCGACCTAATTGCTTGTTGTATACTGTATAAAAGAAAGTAGTGTCTTGATGTGAAAGGTATGGATTGGATGTTGCGAGCACGTGGATGCAAGTTTTGCTGGATGTAGAGCAGTGATTATGTTTGTAATGCACTTCACTGAAACTGTATAGGCAAAGCAAGTTGTTCTCAGTCAGTTCACTATTATAAGTATGCTTTCATACTCCTCTTTGGACAGTGGATCCAAAAGGTGGGTTTAACCTTCACATTTGAGCAGTGTGCTTGGGTTGTGAGCTCTTCATTTCATTCAACTTCTAACAGGGTTGAAAGGACTCCTAACAGGGTCTGTCCTTTAACAGGGACTTTGTACTGGATGTAATAATCAGCTCCTAACAGGGATACAATATTTCTAGTGTCGGGGTTTTTTCCCTTAACAGGGTTTTCCTCGACAACAAATACTTGTGTTATTGATGTTGTTCTTAAAGTGTTAAGATTTGCATTGTGTAATTGATTTATAAGTTTAAAGTTTAAATATTTGGGCACACAACTTATTCACCCCCCTCTCAGTTGTGTTGAAAAACTATTATTCCTAAACATTGGTATCAGAGCTTGTGGTCCTCTGAGAGAAAGCTTAACAACTTGAGGTGATCTAGAGATGGCTTACTATAGGAAGGAGAGTCCAAAATTTGATGCTGAAAATTTTGACAGTTGGAAGAACAAGATGAGAACTCATTTATTCTGTATGGGGATTGATTACTGGATGATTACAAAGAAGGATGAGCAAATCAAGAATGAATATGATTTACCAAGTGCTACTAAAGATGAAAAGATGTTTCACTGTAATATGGTTGCAAGAGAATCATTAATCAGCGCACTCTTTGAGGCTGAATTTACAGAAGTCAAAGACCTTGATTCTGCACATAAAATTTGGAGAAGGCTAGAGGCACTGTATGAAGGAGATCAATACACTAAGCAGGCGAAGTTGCAAAATTGGAAGACTAAAATAGAGTCTAAGAATGCGAGATGATGAGAATGTCAGAGCATATGTACAGAGGGTTACAGAGGTTGTTACAGGCATTAGAAACTCTGGTGGCACATATACTGAAGAAGTGATTGCAAACATTCTCAGATCTTTGACACTTGCCTATAAAACATAAGTACAAGCAATAGAGGAGATCATACCATTGACAAAGAGCTTCAACAGAGAAATGTTGATTGCTAAACTAACCACCTTTGAAACCGCAAAGTTGGAAGTTACATTACCCAAGGTTGAGTCTACATTCAAAGTTACTGTACATAATGACAAAAAGACCCTATCAAGTCTTGCGAGCACCAGCAGAGGCAATAGACATGCAGAGCTTGGAGAATATGTTGATGAGTGGGCAGAGATAGAAGAAGAAGAAAGGAAACTGGACAAACTTGTGGCCCTACTAGCAATAAGGGAAAAGAGAGGTAAGGGTAAATTTGAAGGAAAGTTACCCCTGAAAATTTTTTGGGTAATAAGATTGGTCATTTTGCATCTAGATGTCCTACAAGGGTTCCTAAGCATAAGCCTAAGTTTTATAAGCCTAATTACTCCAAGGAAAAGGAATGCTACTATGCTAGTGAAGGTGTTTCTTATTAGAATGTTTCCATTATAGATACTTTCGTTTTTTAATGCTCTGTATATTTAGATATTTGCTAAATATTGTATCTCACGGTTTTGTATATATGAGCTTCGCTCATTGTAAATTATTCATTTTTTTCAATATACACAAAATAATCTGTTCATATATTATTTTATGGTATCAGAGCGAAGGATCAAATTTTTTCGAAAAATTTTATAATTTCTCACGAAATTATCAGTCTCCAATTTTTTTCAAAATATATTTTTGTTTCATCTGCAACTCGTAATACGAGTTCCCTGTCTCGTTTTCATGCAAAAATCGCGCCTAGGTTTCTGTTCGCGCCTGGTAGAATCGCGACTGGTATCTGTTCGCGCCTGGTAGAATCGCGACTGGTTTCTGTTCACGCCTGGTAAAATCGCGCCTAGGTTTTGACGACTGTTGTTCGTGACTGTTGTTCGTGACTTTCGTTTTTCGACTGCATCAAACCTGCTCCTGTCTTTGGCGACCGGACTCGACTGCATTCACACGCGACGAAGGGATCTTCATTCCCTCTGCAACTTGCAAATATCTTGCTTTTTTTTGCTCTTCAATAGTCGCCAATTAGGGTTTTCTTCGAAAACCCTAATTTTTGAACTCGGATTTGTTTTTGGATTTCATATTTGTGGTGGGTTTTTCAAGACCTTATTTGGGTCTTTGTCAGAATTTTTTGGGTATCTCGTTTTCCGTGCCTCAATTTTCGAGCCAGCGGATTTCAATTCTAACTGCAGATTCTTTTTGGGTTTTCTGTCTACTCTTCTGGGTACCTGTCGTATTTTTCTGGGTCAGTCTTCAAGTTTCCTCGAAATCCGTGCACATGGCATCTTTGACCAACCTGATGCTGGAAAACAGTCAGCGCTTTAATGGCAGCAATTATAACACTTGGAAGCAGCGAATGATAACCTCCGACATCTGGAAATATTTGAAGGAGCTGCATGAAACCTCCGACAAGAGTGGCGCGTTCTTTCTGAAGAACCAATTGTTCTCCATCATGACGGATGAACGTATGTCCTTACAGGAGCATCTCACGAAGATTAAGGACATTCGTGATCAGCTTGAAGCTATCGGTCGGAAAATGGAGGAAGAAGATATGGTAGTTATTACCCTGAAGAGCCTGCCAACATCTTATGAGCATTTCATCGAGACTCTCAACATTACCTCAACTAATGTTGATCTGAAATTTCCAGAGTTGTGCACCAAACTCCTACAGCGGGATCGCTGGAAGCAGCAGTTTGGTAGCCGTGCTTCTGATGATGATGTTCTAGTGATGATGAAATTGAACTTATTGCTATTAAAGATGAAACTGTTCATGAGGGAAAAGCCCTAGTTTTGCATGTTGAAAAGAAATCAGAATGGATCATTGATAGTGGTTGTTCACATCATATGACTAGCGATAAGATAAATTTGTTCAACTGAATAGATATGATGGTGGTGTAGTCAGATTTGGTGATAGCACTCCTAAGTTGATCGATGGAGTAGGTTCAATCTCTCTTTATGGTAAAACTAACACTTTTGATGTCTTACTTGTTGATGGACTTAAGCACAACTTGTTAAGTGTTCGACAACTTGTAGACAAGGGATATCACTTACAGTTCATGGATGGAAAACATACTATCAGAGTTCAATCTGGAAACTTGATCGCATCAGGTACTAAGTCAAGAGGTAATGTGTTTGAGCTGAATACTACAAAGGCAACTTGTTTTGTTGCGAAGGTAGATGACAATTGGTTATGGCGTAGGAGGTTTTGTCATATAAGTTTTGATAATATTGTAAAGGCCAGTAACACTAATGCAGTCAGAGATTTGCCAAAAATTGTGAAGCCTATTGACACTATGTGCAGAGTGTGTGATGGGAAAACAAACTAAGAGCAACTTTCAGAGCAAATCCTTAGCGAAAAAGAAGTTGGATCTGGTACATACAGATCTCTGTGGTCCTACAAGAACAAGATCTTACTATGGTGAAAGGTACTTTATACTCTTTGTTGATGATTATCCTAGGATGATGTGGGTTGCATTTCTTAAAGAGAAGTCTGAAGCATTTGATAAGTTCAAGATTTACAAAGCAAAAGTTGAGAATGAATCTGGTCTGAAGATAAAATGTTTGAGGTAAGACAGAGGTGGAGAGTTTACATCAGATGTGTTCAACGCTTACTACGAAGAGCATGGGATATACAGACAGACATCTGCTCCTAGGACACGACAGCAGAATAGGATTGTTGAGCGAAGAAATAGAACCATATTGGATGCAGCCAGAACAATGTTGCTTGAAGGTGATGTGTCACATAAACATTGGAGAGAAGTAGTTAATACTGTAGTCTACACTTTGAACAGAGTTCAGATCAAAGGAAACATAGCTAGTGCAGTTGGAATTGTTGCGAGGTTCCAAGTTGATCCTAAGGAGACTCACATTGCTGCAGATAAAAGGATATTCAGATATTTGAAAGGGACACTAGAATATGGTTTATGGTATGAAAAGTCTGATGATTTTACATTGCATGCTTATACTAATGTTGATTGGGCAAGAAGTGTTGATGATAGAAAAAGCACCAGTGGTGGAGCATTTTTTCTTGGAAAAAGGTTGGTCTCATGGTTAAGTTAGAAGCAGGATTGTATAGCTCAATCTACTACTGAATCAGAAAAAGTAATTGCTGCTACAAATTGCACACAAATTGTTTGGATGAAGCAGATGCTGAAGGATATTGGGATAAGTTTTCAAAAGTCAGTTGTTATTCACTGTGATAATACAAGTACAGTAAATATGTCAAAGAATCTTGTTATGCATTCAAACACTAAACACATTTCAATCAAATATCACTTTTTAAGAGACAAGGTTGCAAAAAAGGAAGTCAGATTGGAGTACATCAGTACAAAGGAGCAAATAGCAGACATATTCACAAACCTTTGCCAAAAGATGCCTTTGAGTATCTCAAAGGTATGCTTGTGGCACCCTTTGCCATTGATGTCAAAGGGGGAGAGATTCAGGTGAAAAAGCCCTACTGCCTTAGAGGGAGCTGTGAAGAGGATATTGAAAAAGTTGTACTAAGAAGGCCACATTTGGGTTGATGGTTTTTCACATATGTTGCCATCAATGCCAAAGGGGGAGATTGTTGGAATTGTTGTTGTTTGAGGTGTTGACATTCATGTTTTGTCATTGATGTCAACATATATTTCAGTTGGATGCATTAGAAGTTTCAATAAAACTGGTTATCACAGGTATGGGCAAGATTGACAGTTCTGTACGGACAGTTTACAGTGTTCCCGTATATGCGAGCACAGAGTTGTGTAAAGGAAAGTATTTACACCATATATCTAAGGTCGTTGGATTTCATATTGATGATTGCATGAGTTACAGTTGTTTTGGTGAAGACTGGTTACAGAACAGTGACAGAGGATTATGACAGAGATGGTCTCTGAGCTTTTGGGATAACTTGAATGCAAGCATGAGTTATGGTATTTGAGCTCAAGGCATGATAGAAGGTACATGGGAAAACATTCTTTGTGATTCTTGGGTCACTGGATTCTTGATGACATCCGCTGAGGCGTGTGGACTTGCGAAGACCTATTTGGAGCCGACCATAGAGATGTAACGTGCTTAGTGAATGGCAAGCGTGAATTATGGATCTTGGCGCGTAACTGATGATTTTTATTTGTTATTTACTTGTTTAAGGTACCGTGTGTATCTTAGCAAGGGTCTATGTAATTATTTGTACGTTGGGGAAGTCTTAACATGCCGACCTAATTGCTTGTTGTATCCTGTATAAAGGAAAGTAGTGTCTTGATGTCAAAGGTATGGATTGGATGCTGTGAGCACGTGGACGCAAGTTTTGTTGGATGTAGAGTAGTGATTATGTTTGTAATGCACTTCATTGGAACTGTATAGGCAAAGCAAGTTGCCATCAGTCATACTTCTCTTTGGACAACGGATCCAGAAGGTGGGTTTAACCTTCACATTTGAGTAGTGAGCTTGAGCAGTGAGCTCTTCATTTTATTCAACTCCTAACAGGGTTGAAAGGACTCCTAACAGGGCTTGTTCTTTAACAGGGACTCTGTACTGGATGTAATAACCAGCTCCTAAGATGGCTAGATCTCCTAACAAAATACAATAATTCTACTACATTATTTGTGAGTATTAATTCCCACTAGGGTTTTTTCCCTTAACAGGGTTTTCCTCGACAACAAATACTTGTGTTATGGTGTTGTTCTTAAAGAGTTCAGATTTGCATTGTGTAATTGGTTTATAAGTTTAAAGTTTAAATATTTGGGAACACAACTGATTCACCCCCGCCCGCCCACCCCCCGCCCCCCGCCCTCTCAATTGTGCTGATAGACTATTATTCCTAACACCTTCTACAGCATCTTGGTTGTCAGATGTGCAGCTGGGCAGGAGTTTCCAAGAGTATTATAGGCAGATCTGGGCATTTCTATATGGCTGTTGCAGATCAATTTTGGCTGGGTATTGACAGTGCTTGCTCAGAAGTTAACGCACAGCCCTGAGCACTATATACAGCTGTACAGCATTAAGACTTACACAGATGAATTCCAGCTGGGCATGGATTAAAGTTAGCAGTCATTCATTGGATAAGGCAGAAAATTCACCACACCTGTAGCAGATCTGATTTTCCAGGCCATGCATTTGTCCAACATTGTCATCATATGATACCAACTTGGCGATACCTGGTAGGGTTATGTAAAAATTTGGAAGTTTAACTAAAAAATCAGATTTTCAGAATTTTGGTGTTTTTAGAATTTAATTTAGTTAATTTATCAGCAGTTACTAGCATTGGTTATTTGGTATTGCAATCATTATCCATCAAAAACCTCAAAAAAGCAGAAAAACACAAAAACCAAAAAAAAAACCAAAAACATAAAACTCAAAAGAAAAATCAGACTTACCTGCAAGGAATCCAGACTTAGTCAAAAAAAATTCAATCCGGGGGTGCACATTACACATTCATATAAATATTCAATTGAGCGAAATCGCCTGCCGTTAGTATAAGGTTTGGCACATTATATTAACTCCATTCCAAGTATCGTACACCATGTATTTCTCATTCGGCAAAGGATTTATGAAGGCTGATATTACAAATGTGTCATATGAAGAATTTTACTTAATTGTGAATTCTCCTTGTACCACTATTTTCTGCTCATAGGGGACTTGTCCGGGCGCAATCGTTATCACTTCCAGTGGCTAAGTTTGCAGATAATAGTCATTTAGAAAATTAGCAGAAGTAGTTTGCCTCTTGAACGCACACAGCAAACAATACAATTACAAGGTTAACGTATGAAAACATAGAGGCACCAGTTAATCAGCGATTCCCTTATTGGTGGAATATACAGTCCTTCATTCGAATGCTATTGGTGGAGGTTACCAGTCAGAGCAGAGGATATTTCCATTCAAAACATGACTGTATCAAATATAGTTGGTTCTTTTGGGTCTGCACTGAATAAAGATCAATGTTAGTGCTTGGGATGCTAGGTATCAGTGCCTAATTGTATCAGACATAAACTGATAACAGCAATACAAATTCTGTGAAAGTGAGTTTGACTGTGAAAAGGTCAGACCTCAATCTATTTCTCCTTCTTGTTTGATTGGTCATTGTCATTTTATAATGTTCATTATATTTGTTTGGAAAATCTTTATTGTGCAACCTGGTAAATATGTCAAGCAAACCAAATATAACAAACCTGCAAATTCTGGAATAATAAACAGCAGTAGTGAGCATTTTATGGTAGAAATATTTGGGGATATGTTTAAGCATTGAACTTATGCAAATCTGGAGCCACAATTACACCTTCATGACAAGTGTTTGACAAAATGCACTAAGGAGAAATAGTAAAAACTTGGTGAAGAGTGGTAGGGAAATCTTACAGGGATTAGTAAGGGTTTTTACAGTGGTATCAGAGCCTCGAGCCTACCATCCTGTTGGGTATAATCAGTGGATTGTCAATTCTCAAAAAGATGCCTAGTATGGGAAAGTTCATGAAGGATCTTGCCCAAGCACAGAAAGATTAAAGGGAAGAAACACTTGGCTTGTTTAAGGAATATGATACTCTCCCTACATATGTTAAGAGAGATCTACCTTTCATTGATTACATGGACTTACATCCAATGCTACATTACAAGACTGTTTTGGCAAAGCAACAATACAGTAAGATAGCTCATAATCTATTTGCACAAGGAGTTTGCAAAAATTTGTATGAGGAGTTTTCAGCAGTCATTAATCAGCCTACAAATGAACAAAGTTTCACACCAGCCAATGAAGAAAAACATGTTGAAGATGTCAAGAAAAGGCATGATTTGAAGGATCAATTAACATTGAGGCATGTAATTGGGAGACACATACTGAACCAATGCTTGATAGAGAACACACATCAAGGAAGGAAGAGGAGTTTGAGGATGTTGAGTACACAACACAAAGTTATGAAGCAAGTCTTGATTTTCTGATTTGTAACAGCAGTACCTCATCTTTGCAGAATGATGAATCATAAAATAGTCAAAATCAAGGCAGTAAGGGATAGTCTTAAAGACAAATTAGATAGAGAAACTAAAATGAATAAGAAGAGTAAAGAGCTGAAGCCAGAAGGAACATCCTTGAAAGAAGAAAACGCACAAGTTGCCATTGAAGAGAGAGTGGAAAAGAAAGAGGAACCAACTACTTGTGACTTGCAGCCAACACATGGTCATGGGAAAGATGTTATTTTAGGTAATGATTGCACAAATTTCTTGGTAGGAAGCTTGGAGGTAGACTTATCCTACGAGGTTGATCACACTAGTGCATATGATGGGCATATTTATAGCCCATAAGAGGATGTTTTCCAATCAGCCAATGATGATGACTCCACATCTTATGTGAGTGCTATTAGAATATTATTAATTTATTACTTTAATGGTCATCTTTTGTATATAATGTAATTTAGTTAGATAAGATCGATTACTCGATCTTCTTAAGTTTCTTATTAGAAACTTTCTATTTTGTACATGTGTAAATTCATTATAATGATCGTCTTGATCATTTTTTAATACAATTACTTCTCAATAATATGGTATCAAAGCTGATATTTTTCTTTCGAAAAATTTATAATTTCTTAACTGAAATTATGTCTCAAAAATTTTCGAAATTGTTTTCTGAGGTCTGTTCAAACATTTGCAGGAATTCGTTTTAAGATTTTTAGCGTCTCCATTGACGTTATCCTGCACACCTTCTCTGCCGTCACGCGACATTTCCAGGCTGATGCTTATGTTTGTCCGAGTGAAATGGTCCCTACATATGGTGCACGTCCTTCTTGGGATGGATCAACTTTTGACCATAGTGTTGTTCCCAATTCATTTACACAGTTAAGCATGAAAGATGGCATTAATAGCATTGATGTGTAATGTAGGACAATCAGCTACTTCATGTGAATCTGATTTCTCTTACACACCTGCTAGCTCACATATTTTGGAGAATCAATTAAAAGTTATTGAAGATAAAATTGCTGCAGCTCTAACACATTTTGATGACATATATGGGATGATTGGAAAGCACCTTTGGGAGGTACAATTAGAGAAGGGACAACAGGAACTCAAAAAAATTTCACACTTGCAAGTGATCAAGGAAGAGATGAAAACAATGAAATCAGATTATCTACACCTTTCAATCGACATCATCTCCTTCATCTTGAAGGGATTTATTCAGAGGCATTGAGGAAGAAGGAAGCAGAAGTAGACACTCTTACCTTTGAGCTCTCGAAAACTAAGGACACCTAGAGACTACCTTAGTGGCACTATGTGAAGCTAAAAATCAAGTAAATGAGCTTGGTCTAGAGCTGATCTTGTCACATTCTTCTTCAACTCAATCATAAATCCCATCTTCTATGGCATCATCAACTAAGATGCGACCAGTTGATGAACTTCATGAAGGTTCTGATTGCAGCCATGAGATTGTTGTCTTAACAAGTGTGACAGGTGAACATGATGCTGATTGTAAATCAGCTGTGGAGGAAGAAACTTCATATCTTATTGGCAATAATGATGGGAAAGCACATCAAGAATTTAAACTCTTAAAAAAAGAAGGATTCACAAGGACATGCAACTTGCAGCCATGAGAAAAAAATTGACAAGGAATGCATTTGATTTCCAACAGGTTACACCTCTTAAAGCAGCTCTTGAAGGTGAGCTCTCAACGGAGGAAGTTGCACAAGCCTTCGCTCATTTTAATATTGCGGATAAATCCATTGAATACCTCATCTGGATTGTTCACTTTGATGAGGGATGAAATGGGCCTAGGGAAAGCGTCTCAGCATTGAGCCTGCAAACACTTAGACGAGCACTTGGAGTGATAAAATCATATTACCTGCAATTGCTTTCAAGTAGAGATTGTGCCATCACTTTTGCAAGGCAGCTATATAGAGCATTTGCAAGGAGTGAGGTACAAGAGGTTACCTCAAGGGCTGTAAAGATTGAACAAGTTAATGATGGAGTATTATGATGCTGGGAATAATGAAATAACTGAGGGCAGCAGTAGTTTTGTTATCACTGAGGATGTGCATGATGATAACACAAGGGTAGAGCAGGATGAGTATGATTCATCTACACTCAGTGGGCAGATTGTGCATGATAATACATTTCACCATAATTAAATTGTGAGATATGCACATTCTTTTTCCTTCAGCCCACCTATAGATGACTTGATGCTCCGAATGACACATAAGACTAGGGTAGATAATTGGTATGAGGTGTTTTTTCCTATGGAGGAAGGTACCAAATCCCGTAGGCCTTCTTGTTTGCTTCTCCTGTATGGTCACCATTTTGGGATACAGGTTAGAGAGGCAATGTTGTGGTAGTTGGACATTCCATCTATAATCAATTTAGGGCAACAGGATATTATAGATAGTGGGAAAGGTGGATAGCTATTTTTCTTGTGGGATCCAAGAGGAGTATTCCCATGGGTAGTTACGTTTCTGGGAGTTGGTAATAGCTTGAGGATACTCCCTTTGGTGGACTTATGCAGACATGCTTATCCAACAACTCTTGGGATGTATTCTGATACTCAGACCTAGGATCCAGGAATTTTCATGATTGATGGCATATTTTCCAGGGTGTTGCAGCATAACAGTGTGGTTGAAATTAGTTACATCAAAGTAGTGCAGCAGATTGACGGAAAGGTGCTCCTGAGGTTGATATGGGATCCAAGCATTGGGTTTCAACATGTAGGTGCAGATTGCTTGGGGGCAAGCAATCTTTGGGAAGGAAGGACTGTAATGTCCCCAATTTTAGTGAAATAATTAATTTAATTAACTATTTTAAAGTTATCCAAATAAATTAAACATTAAAAGGGATGACTTTATTTTAATTGATTTAATTAATGACTTAAATAACATAAATATCATTAAAAGTCGCTTTAATTTATAAAACTCTCCAGCTTCTTCGAGAAGTTGCTCCATGAGAGAAATTCCAGAAGGTTCACTGAATCATTATAAAAGGAGGGTTTCGCAGTGCATTTGATATAAATTTGTCTGATGCTTTTGCATTAGCTTATTTCTGAAGATGAAAACCTTCAAGAATTGACAGAAAGGCTAGACGAAAACCTGGTTCTTCCTAGAGGTTGGATTCGCAATGGAGTTCACAGCTATGCAAATTGGTAAAGTCTTCCTTCGAAGACAAATTTCAGTAATAGAAATATTGCAAGCCTCAGGTATTAGATGCTTGTATCTTAAGTTGTAGGAAAGGATTAATATAACCTGAATGTTATATTTTCAGTGGGATTTGTTGGGTTTGTCGAAGAGCAAATATTTTAATACTATCATCAGTTATTTACATTGTAGCCGCGCATGTGTCCAAAGCCAATGATTAATGATTTTAAATCGCAGCATTAAGCTTTAGTGGGTCACAATTCAGCTTGGGAAAGGTCTTTCCAGTGATGCAAATAATCGATCATCCACTACATTGCCGTGAATGTGATTTGTAATAACATTTATTAATGTTTAATAGCTGCACTGAGGTGGAAGCCTGTATTTGTTTTGCAAATATATCAAAGGGTTATATTGTTGCCAACGTGGGAAATTAAGAGGAGAGCCGATAATGTTATATCTAATAGACTAATTACTCTCCTATCGGCATTCATATAAATATTCAATTGAGGGAAATCGCCTGCTGTTAGTATAAGGTTTGGCACATTATATTATTAACTCCATTCCAAGTATCGCAGGCTGTGTGTTTCTCATTCGGCAAAGGATTTATGAAGGCTGATATTACAGATGTGTCAAGTAAGGAATTTCCCTTAATTGCGCATTCTCCTTGTACTGCTATTTGCTGCTCATAGGGGACTTGTCTGGGCGCAATCATTATCACTTCCAGCGGCTAAGTTTGTAGATAATAGCCATTTAGAAGATTAGCAGAAGCAGTTTGCCTCTTGAACGCACACAGCAAACAATACAATTACAAGGTTAATGTGTACAAACATAGAGGCACCAGTTAATGCAATTCCCTTATTGGTGGAATATAGAGTCCCTTCATTCGAATACTATTGGTGAAGGTTACCAGCTAGAGCAGGGAATATTTCCATTCAGAATGTGTCTGTATCAGTATAGTTAGTTATTTTGGGTCTGCGCTGAATAAAGACCAATGTTAGTGCTTGGGACGCTAGGTATCAGTGCTTAACTGTATCAGACATATAAACTGATAACAGCAATACAAAATTCTGAGAAAGTGATTTTGATTGTGAAAAGGTCAGACCTGAATCTATTTCTCCTTGTTTAATTGGTCATTGTCATTTTATACTGTTCATTATATTTGTTTAGAAAGTCTTTATTGTGCAATCTGGTAAATATGTCAAGCAAACCAAATATATCAAACCTGCAAATTCTGGAATAATAAACAGCAGTACTGAGCATTTATGGTAGAAATATTTGGGGATCTGTTCAAGCATTGAATCTATTTCTTTTTTAAGTTTATCTGTTCCAAACCCCTTCATGAATACTTATGCAAATCTGGAACACCTTCATGACAAGTGTTTGACGAAATGCATTAAGGAGAAACAGTAAAAACTTGGTGAAGAGTAGCAAGGAAATCTTACAGAGATTAGTAAGGGTTCTTACACCTTCCAGCCTCCTCCCTTCCCAACCTCCTTTGAACTTCATACAGTCAATGTTGCACAGTCCAACTCTCATACCAAAATTGGTAAAAGAGAACTGAGATTGAAAAAACTGACATGAACCTCATTGAGAGTGTCACATTATATGGATTCAAGAAATTTCCTGCTGCGCTTCAATGGCAGAGAGAAGGAGCGACCAGAGTTTTTGCAGAGGCTGGGAGGCTCGTGGCAATGGAAACCTGCAAGGAAAATGGCCGTTACATTGGAGAAGGGACGTGGGATTTCGAAACACTGCTTGGTGCCCACCGTCACAAGATTGAAAGGTCCGGGAAGTACTATCAGAAGAGAGACAGAATGGGGCAAGAGTGCTTCTCGGCAAGCATCCTTCCCCCAAGGAACAAATGGGGTTTTGCGTTGTTGCATACAGAAGAGAAAATCAATTTCACAAAGATTGAAAGAAAGTTCTCGCGGCCCAAGAATCAGATTTCTTCTATGGAGGAAACTAGGGTTGGGGAAGACTAGGACCAGGCTAGGGTTGTTTCTCTCCTTATTGATAACGAGTGGGTTGTGACAGTTCATGCTTATAAGGAGAGAGCTTTTTTCATGAAATGGAGTGGGGACTGGCCTGCTTTCAGTAGAATGAGACATTGGTGTGATGAGAAGTGGGGGAAGGACTGTGTGCTAAAAAGCCTACCAAACAGGTTTTATATGGTAATATGCCCAACGGGGAAAGACAAGGATTGGATTATGAATAGTGGGGCTTAACTGATGGGAGGAAAGGGCTTTTACATTAAAGATTGGAAGCCGAACTTTGATCCAAAATCTGAAAAGATTGAAGAAATACTGATATGGTTGTGGCTTTACAATCTACCGCATGAATACTGGGACCTGACAACTCTAAAGAGCATAGGAGATAAGTTGGGTGTTTTCTTGAAAGCTAACGAGGCACTGGAAAAGAAAGAGTTTAGCATGTACGCTCGAATATGTATTCCATCGTAAGCTATCCACCCATTGCCTGAAAAATAGAAATTAAAACTGGGCGAGGCATTTGGCGTCAAAAGATTGAGGTAGAGGATATGGTGGAATCGTGCTCCACTTGCAAAGGACTGGGACACTCCCCGAAAAAATGTGAAAAAAATACCAAAGGTAAGGGTTTAGCTCAAAATGTCTTAACTAACATATTACTCAATATTAAAGAAAATGCCAATCAAGAGAAATCATGGGATTTAGTGGAATGTGAAATAGTAAATAAGAGTCTTGTAAATAATGGCAGGGAAAATGGGTGCTCAAATAGATGGTAAAGTCTGAAATAGATTTTGTATTAGCTTGTGAGGGGTTGGGTCTTTACCAGGGCAATACCCAAGAAACCCGTGATTGGGATACAGAGGCGGACCATCAAAGCAAAGGGGTTAACCAGAGTGGGGCCTCTCGGAAGCTGATTCAAATGAGGGAGGACTTTTCAAATCCTGGGGTACTGGAGGAAGTGAGAAATTTTGAAAAACCCAATAGCGCAAAGAAATGAAAGCAGATGACACACTTTTCCAAAGGAAGCCTAGAGAAACTATATCTGCAAGATCCAAACTCAGTCTCTAAGGACCAGCTAAACTTCGAAAAAAGAATGAAGTCAAGAGTTGGGAATTCGGAAGATGATGATTCTCATGTACCCTGACTACAAACTTCTTTGGCAAACGCTAATGAGGAGAATCGTTGCAATGAGATGTTTGTAAATGGGGATTTTAGGGGATGGGGAGGTGCTAATACAGAATGCTGCAAAGGTGGTTGAGGAGGGAGAAGATGATCCACCCTTTGGAGATTTTCCAATATCCCCCATTAGGAACTTGGAGAGTTCCTTTGAAGACGCTCGAGATAATGGGGATGCATTAGAAGATGATGACACAAATTATGCCACAACTGATGAAATGGGGGGTGAAGATGAATTGGGTTTAAATGCGGATGTGGGGATTCTAGAGACTTGTACTTTGGAGAAAACCTCTACATCGCAGTTGAAAGAAAAATTGGGGAAAAAAAGAAAAGAGGGGCTAGAACTATCCAGATGAGACTGGAAATGGCAGCTAATGCGGGAGGGCAAAGTAAATTGAGATCGGAAAAAGGGGCAATGAAAGTCCTTTCGTGGAATGTCAGGAGTTGTAATGCCCCTAACAAGATCCGTCTAATCAAAAGATGCTTTGATCAGACGAGGCCTGAGGTGATTTTTTTGCAGGAAACAAAACTAAAGGGAGATGACAAGGAAGTTTTTGGTAAAAGTTTTTCGCGATGGAAAAGTTGTTCAGTGGAAGTATTGGGGGCCTCTCGGGGTTTAGGTGTGCTTTGGGATGATTCTACAATGAGTATTCAAGTGATCCAACAAGACAAAAACTGGCAATGGCTAAGAGCATATTCTAAGAAGATTTTTATGCAATTCAATATCATTAATGTTTATGGTCCTAATAGTACCTATGGGAAAAAAATATTATGGGAAGTTTTATCTCAAATTCTGTCTAGTGGAGGAGGTAGTATGTTTCTGATGGGGGTAGATTTGAATGCAATTTTAAGACCCTCAAACAAGAAAGGTGGTGTTGAATGGTCTAGTCAATTGCAAAAGAATTTCAGTGACTTTGTTACTGACAATGGTCTGATTGAATTGCAACTAAGGAATGGGGATTTTGAGTGGACCAACAGAAGAAGCAACTTTCTCAATATAGCTGAAAGACTGGACTGTTTCTTCTTGGCGGGTAATTGGGCAGAATCCCAGTGGATGTGTAAAGCTGAAATTTTGCCAGTCACAGGCTCTAATCACTATCCCATCTGTGTCTGTATCCAAGAAGATACAGCCCCAAATCGGTGCCCTTTTAAAGTTAAGTCCATGTGGTTTCAAGCGGAGGGATTCAAGGAGTTGACTGCTGATTGGTAGAATATTGCACCATATAGGACAGGTAACAAAGCTTTTCTCTTTTTTAAGAAGTTACAATACTTAAAGGAAGAACTAAAGAGATAGAATAGGGAAACCTTTAAGAATGTCTTTGTTGAAAAATTTAAATTGGAAAAAGATTTGAAAGCGTTACACTCTAGAATTATTGAAATCAGAATGTCTGAAGAGGATTATCAATATGAGAAATCCCTTAATAGTAATTACTCTGAAATTTCAGCAAGAGAAGAAATCTTTAGGCGACAGAAATCCCCAGAAACTTGGCTAAAGGAGGGTGATAGAAATACGAAGTTCTTCCACAATTCAGTTAAAGTTAGAAGAGTGATTAATAAGATTTTTTCAATCAAAGATGCGAGTGGTGTCACTATCCAGGAGGAAAATCAAATAAATAAGGAGGCGGCTAGATATTTCTGTTGATGTTTATAGCTTCGATCAGATAAAATGATCATAATATTATGAGAAAATAAATAACTGATATATTAATATATATATGATAATAATGGTCATTACTACTATATATATTAATATACATATTTATTATCATATTGAATTAAATAAACATCATTGAATTCATAATATTGTTAAAACAATATGAGATAATATTATTCTACATTATATATGCATATTAATATATAATAATAATGATATTATTATATATATCAATATACATATAAAATGTATAATGTATATTATAGTTGATAAAATAAACAATGTTAATCTTATATTACATACCGAATTGATATCGGTTTAATCAA
>MU223226.1:1749389-1789773 GCA_018584345.1 Thuja plicata
ACACCAAAGCTCGTGAGTTTGTGGATCGAATCGCCGATAGAGGCAATCCACACGAGAGCTTGTGGATCGAATCGCCGATGGAGGCAATCCATTTGAGATCAACTTTCACAATCTATGATCTTATTGTGATGTGCATTTTATCTTCCCTAGCTAAGAGGGAGTGTTGATGTTTATAGCTTCGATCAGATAAAATGATCAAAATATTATAAGAAAATAAATAACTGATATATTAATATATATATGATAATAATGGTCATTACTACTATATATATATTAATATACATATTTATTATTATATTGAATTAAATAAACATCATTGAATTGATAATATTGTTAAAACAATATGAGATAATATTATTCTACATTATATATGCATATTAATATATATAATAATAATGATATTATTATATATATCAATATACATATAAAATGTATAATGTATATTATAGTTGATAAAATAAACAATGTTAATCTTATATTACATACCGAATTGATATCGGTTTAATCAAATAAATAATGCCATTAATATCTTATGGATTCTGATTTGTATCGGTTAACATTTATACCGATTTGTATCGGTCCTAATATAATGAGCTGCACACATAACAGTATTATGTGCTGCACACATAATAATATTATGTGCGAAGCACATAATACTATTATGTGCGTAGCACATAATATACTATACATAGTGTGCAATTATATAAGTCACCGGCTATGTATTATGAAAGACACCAGTTGTAATTTAGTTAATAAGTACCGATTAATATTATCGATTATAATTTGTATATTGAAGAGATATAATTATATAGAGTCATGTCTCTTCAAAGAGACATGCCTCTATATGATTATGTCTTCCATATTTATACTCATTTGGTGTTTGATAGATGAGAAGCATATACAACAAACAATGCGAGTCTTATTTATTCAATCTGCAGTTAATCGATATTAACATATTTATATATATCTATCATTATATCAGTAATAATATATATATCTTGTGATTAAATATATCACATATATTGAGGTTATATAAGAAAAATTAAAAGTCACATATTTTGATCTAAAATTTAACAATTTCTCTAACTTGTTAAATGGAAAGGGTGGTGAGCTGAATCAGTTGAGGAGATTATGGAGATTATTCCAAAATATATTTCGGAGGCTCAAAACAAGATGTTTCGGTCGAAGAAGTCAAGGTAGCTCTTTTTGGATTGGGTGGAAACAACGCCCCGGGTCCGAATGGACTCCAAGCTGTCTTCTTTTAGAAATTGTGGACAATTTTTGCAAATGAATTGTGAGAGGTGGTGGAGTCTAGGAAAGGTGGGTTTGTTCTATAAGACTTTAATAACACTTTCATTGCCCTCGTCCCCAAGCAAGTAGAGATTAATTCTTTTGAAGACTTCGGGCCTATTTCCCTCTGCAATACGGTGTATAATGTTATTTATAAAGTCATTACAAATAGGCTTCAAAGGGTTTTGGAGTCAGTCGTATCCAATGAGAAGAGTGGATTCGCTCCAAATAGATCATCTATGAAGGAATCATAGTGGCCCATGAAGCTGTTCATTCTGTTTGAATGGCTAAAACAGAAAGAATGATGATGAAGTTAGACATTAGAAATACCTATGATGAGGTCAATCGAGTTTTTTTGTTAAAGGTT
The DNA here is from genome assembly GCA_018584345.1 of Thuja plicata. NCBI lineage: Eukaryota > Viridiplantae > Streptophyta > Pinopsida > Cupressales > Cupressaceae > Thuja > Thuja plicata. The sequence continues at coordinate 1,751,047 of MU223226.1, forward strand.
TTACAGAAGTTTGGTTTCAGCCAGGAATGGATTTCATGGATTGAGAGTTGTATCTCTAGCCCACGTTTTTCTGTTTTAGTTAATGGCAGCCCTCAAGGTGTTTTTGAGTTAACAAAAGGCCTAAGGCAAGGAGACCCAATCTCCCCATTCCTCTTCATTATTATGGCTGAAGTATTAGGGCAACTTATTTCAAAAAAGAGACAAGAAGGACAATGGAAAGGAATAAAGATTGCAGATGGGATTGATCCTATTTCCTACCGCAATTTGTTGATGATACTTTTTTGATGGGGGAGGCATCTGTAAGAGAAGCTAGACTAATGAAGGTGACTATTGATAAATATAGTAGGGCCTCAGGGCAGCGAATCAATTGGAATAAATCTGAGATTTTTTTCTTCCACACAAATTGCCAAAAGCACAGACAGATCTGTAAAATTTTGGGGTTGAAACAAGGACGTCTACCTGGGAAATATTTAGGGATACCTTTGTTTGGGGGGGCTTGTCGATTAGGGGTTTGGAAGGATTTACTTAATATCTGTTTAAGAAAGAAGGATGGCTGGAAAAGTCGGTGGCTTACATCTGTAGGTCGTATACTTTTTCTTAAATCGGTGACCTCTGCTATTCCCATCTTCTCAATGATGTGTCTCAAGATTCCTCAAAAGGTTATTAGAGTTGTGGGGCAAAGAATGAGGATATTTTTTTGGAATGGAGTAAGTGACCAAGACAGAATTCCTTTGTTGGCATGGGAGAAAGTGTGTAAGGCTAAACAACATGGAGGAGCTAGGTTAAGGGATTGGCAGAAAATGAATATGGCTCTAGGAGCCAAGCTGGTCTAGAACATTTATTCTAACCTGGAACAATTATGGATCAAAATATTAAAGGCTAAGTATTTTGATTCAAATGAAAGACATAGGATTTTCACTATTCGCAATCCTCCAAAAGGCTCGGCAATATGGAATTTTTTGGAGTGCAGACCGGTGATACGAATCACATGTCTTGGCAGGTAGGCAATGGTTTGTCAGCGAAGTTCAGGATGACTCCTGGGAAGGATTACCAGCTTTGAAGGAAAATAGAAATTTGCATGATATTAGGTTGTTTTTTATTCAAAGGTGGGGGAAAGTGTTAGAGACTATCTTGAACCGAGGCTTGGATCTTTAGGCATTGAATGCGCTTGGAATTCTGTGGAGATTGATGATTTATCCAATCAGAAAAAGGAGCTAATGCGGGATGTTTTTAAGGCTGGGAAAGTACTTATTTATGCTAGGAAGGATAGGGGTGGTATGGTGTGGAGCCTTGAATGGCAATTATTCTGTCAACATTGACTATCAGCTTCTAGATAGAAGAGAGGAGGGGGGTCTGTGACCTGTCAAACTTTGTTGGGGTAAAGAGTGTTTACCTAAAGCTGGAGCCTTCGCATGGCTTGCGATTCAAGGCAGAATTCTAATAGGAGATAGGAGGAAGAAGCTTGGAGTGATAGGACCTAATAGGTGTGCTTTATGTGAAGCAACAGATGAAACAGAAAATCATCTCCTTTTACAGTGTGAATTTGCTTCCAATTGTTGGAGACGGATCCTAGCTGCTTTAGGTTGGCAAAGCCCTTTGCAAAACTCATTAAAAGAAGTATTTGAAAGTTGGACTTTTCAAAAGAAAGCATCAACACTTTCGAGTGTTTGGATGATCTAGCCATCAATTGTGGTATGGGAGTTGTGGAAAGAGTGAACTAGATGTATCTTTCAGGATAAAAGAGAAACATGGGAGAGAATAGTTAACAAGATTGACATAGCCATTGAAGAGGTTGTGGGTGATGCTGCTTCTAGATACTATCGACCCAAAGTTTCATTTACTTTAGAAGATAAGAGGATACAAAAAATGTTGCCAGGTATTAAAATCAGGCTTGTTAAGGGGCCTAACTGGGTGGATCCAGCCCTTGACTCTTCAAAGGTGGTTGAATGGGAGAAACCATCTGAGGGATGGTATAAGATTAATTTCGATGGGGCCTCGAAAGGGAACCCAGGACCGTCAGGAGTTGGTGTTATAGTTAAAGATTGGGAAGGGAATACATTAGCCTTTGGAGCAAAAAAATTAGAAGATTGCACCAATAACTTAGTGGAAGCTAAGGCGACTTTAATGGCAATTAAATATGGCAGATCTTTAGGGCTTAGAAAAATACATTTGGAAGGGGATCCTTTAATCATTGTGCAAGAAATTATGAATGGAAGAACAGAGGCTTGGCATTTGCAAAATCTCATCACGGTTATCCTTGAGGAACTATCCACTTTTGAGGACTTCAGAGTCACCCACATTCGTAGAACAGGAAATCAGGAGGCGGATAAATTGTCAAAGTGGGCATTATCATTTGAGAAGCGAAATCAAGTAAGATTGGAAGACCTTCGTAGTGTAATTCCGAATGTTTGAATGGGTCGAGTGTAGTTTGTTGGTTATAACAGTTACTTCATTTTTTTTAATTTGAAATGTTTTGTATTGGGTCGTAGTCATAAAAAGTGATGTGGCAAACTGCCACACTGGATGAAATGGAGGGAGAGTACTTTGATGCGGAGGTGGCGTGTACAGGTTGGTAAGGGGTACAATTTGCTTCTTTCAAACGAATGCTTAAACAAGCATTAACTACAGTAGGTGTGGATAGATTTCTAAGGATTTGCATCGTGTGAAATGAGATTTCCCACGTTTGGTAGCAGGGTAAAGTTTAATAACTGAAGGTGGTTTGGTATGTAGAGAATGTCAGCACACTTCTCCATCAAATGGACTAACAAATATTCATTGTGATGAAACGGATGAAGTAAGGTGTTAAGAGAAAGCAATAATTTTGATTTAAAGGTGAAAGGGGGTGATGGCAAGATTGCACTTTGGGCTTTTTTGTTGGTGTGAGCAGAAAAATGGAGGCGAACTCCCTTAAAACTAATCGCTAACAACAAGGTTTTTTCAGTTTGGTAAAGGAGCAACGACGTCGTTTGCTCAAGTGCAAAAAGTCGAAGATGGTCCAAGCGGTCATGGCTCTTTTGGGGGAGAAATTCATCACTGCTCGAGCATAGGTACCGCGTCAATATGGACATTGTCACCCTTGTCCTAGCGTGGGGTTTGGAGGTGGAAGCCTCTGAAGCAATAATCAGAGAAGTAATGGGGTCTTTGTTTGATGAGGACTTATTGGGTGGAATTGACAGTGTTTTTGAATGGGTGGTCTTCGGAGTGGGGTTCGACATTTCTGAGGGCATTGCAAACCAGGAGGTTGTGAAAGAGGAACAGATTATCCCTTTTGTTTGCTGATCGTGGATGATAGACCGTGACTAGCATCGTTTGAACATTTTAATTGCTTGCGAGGAATTGAAAGTCGAATTGAGAAGGCTAGCTTTTGAAGCAAAACAAGAAGCCCTGGAAGTTGATGTACATCCAAGGATTCCGCGAGGATGTCGCTCAAGGAGGGGAATCGAGTAAGGTTGTGCAAGGTAGCGGCTCGATGGCGATGGCAGGGGTAGGCATGGCCCCTTTCAAGCCTTTTGTTGCTCCGTTGCTATGAGAAGGTGTCGAATCTGTGGGTTAGGGTTTCTAATATTTTGATTGATGTCTTAGTGTGTGGAGCTTTAAAGATCATTTTGTCTCTTTTATTGGAAACTCTTTGTAATCTCCATTTATGGGTCTGTAGCAGATGTATTTTTTGATGTAAAAATTGCAAAGATGTATAGGGGGTATTATGGGCTTGAATTGGCAGAGTATAGTATGGGTAGGTGCCGGTAGAAGTGAATTTTTTTGTTGAACTTCTGGTTAACATTGGACAGATGCTGCATATAAGATGTAAATTTCTTTTAAATTAATAAAATATACTAATTACCAACCAAAAAAAAAAGAAATTTCTTGTTGCAACCCAGTATAAATTTGCAACCACCTTACAACAACCTTATTAATGACCTACAACCAACTCTTTGATTTATTATATACAAGTGTAAACATACACTTTGTCATTATAATATTATGACCACATCTTCCTCAAAGAACATATCATGTACATGTGTAATAGTATGTTCATCTTCAACCAACAACTCGTCAATAGCCTCAAAGGATTTGAGCAAAGCGAACAAAATCTCCAAATGTTGTGGATAATGTTGTTCCACTGCAATTCCATCCACATACATTTTCTTATTTTGTTTTCTTTTATTTTTCATGCTCACCCCTAGCTCACTAATTTTGTGAAACACATGAAAACCTTATAAGCCTCTGCAAATTATTCCTCGCACTATCAAAATCAGGTTTGTCTTCAATATATCCCATCACAAAGTCATCATCATGTTTGCATGTTGTGCATCACCCTAAGACCCTTGATTTACATTTGGAACCACTAGTATCCATATAAGCCTTTGCATTTCTAGACAACTTCTTCAAATACTTATTAGTCTCACGGAACCTACGGTAAGGACAAGTTGGAAGGGTCCGAGGACAAGTTGGAAGGGTCCGAAGCTAGCCTTATTGATGAAGCCAGCCAACCATTATGTTTGCATGTTGTGCATCACCCGAAGACCCTTGATTTACATTTGGAACCACTAGTATCCATATAAGCCTCTGCATTTCTAGACAACTTCTACAAATACTTATTAGTCTCACGGAACCTAAGGTAAGGGCAAGTTGGAAGGGTCCGAAGCTAGTCTTGTTGATGAAGCCAGCCAATGAGGCCCAATACTATTATTGTAAGAAAGACAGGCAAGCCCTCTTGGAGATCCACTTTTATATTGCTGGAAAAGAGCACTTTGGGGCATTTGCTTCTACAGGAGAGTTGCATCGTTGACATCCCTTTGCAGCAATGGATCATCTCAACTTTGTACCAATGACTAGACAGAATCCATCTGAATTTTTCCAGTTGTGATCATACCAACCTCCAACTGAATTGCATGTTCTTAAGCATTTGCTAAAATCAGTGTCTAGGCTTGTTTTGATGGAGAAAGTACTATTTGTTATAGAGCATTTTTAGGAACAGTTTAGAAGAATCTAAGAAATCTCTTTTCTTTCAAGTCCATTTGTTGTGTTGATGTCCCTTGTTGGCAATAATCTTCCATTCCAGTTTATGCTGCCTAGACCTACATTTTAAGTGTTTGCTCCATTTATAACTTCCGAATTTCCATCCAATTCCTTTGTTGTCGTAAATGGTTGTATGGGGTCTTTTGGCCTTTTGGGAATTAAGATATTTCATTTACTTATTGTCTTATTGCTTTTCTTTTGGTGCACATAGAAGATATTCATTGAAGAATTAATAGATTTCTAGGAGCATCTACTGGCTGTTAAGTTGGTCTCCTGCAGTGAGATACCCATGTGCACATTTAAATTGTTATGCTTTATACCTTTAAATATTAGAACATTTCAAAGAAGGCACATTATTACCTGTACTATTGTGGAAGCAGCTATTGAATCATATTGCAGAGCTTTTGATCCTACAACCTCATTAAGAGTTTCAAAAGACTGCATTATTTGCAGCATATTGGTCCATGGTGAAATTTCTCCATCATTATCTTCATAGAACAGTTGCATCTTCAGAGACTGCTGGAGATGAAATATTTTGCTCAAGATTTCACCCATTAGTCTCACCGCTAAGGACCACTTTTCACAGACCAGTACCAATTTTGAGAGATACCTGTCAGGCATAGACTCAAAATGCAAACATTTTCAATTAATTCATTCAGGGTATAGCAAATACCACAAAATTGATGGACTTCAAAGAGAAAAGAGATGCAACAAAAGAAGACTAAAATGCAACTTACTCAGTTGGGGTGTGCTCACGGGAACTGGTAACATTCAACGCATTCCAAATGTCTCCCTCCGTAGAAGGCCATCTAAAAAAATTTACATCCAAAATAGATAGGAAATCTAACAAAAGATAAGTGGAATCTTCAGGCAATTCACAAACATGTGCAATAATCAAATCACTAATGATAATTTTCAATCTTCCAAGAGGACTAAGATCATCTTCGTCTGACGTTTGTGAAAAATGTCCATCGAGAAAGCCCTTTCTTAATCCTGTGCTCTTATCTCTTTTCTCATTTAAAGAAACATCATTTTGTTTAACTCTCATATCTGTCTCCTCTTCAGTTTCACTGTATCCTTTCTTATCACCTTGCTTCACTTTGCGAAGACTCAATTCTGTTTTTGCAGGGACTACTCCAGAGCAGAAAGGCTCAGATGTTGTGGATGTTTCAAGTAAAAAGTGTAATGTCATCAAGGTGGGAAGGGCAGGTCGGGTTTTCTCGAGCACCTGCTTTCTAACTTTCTTTGCTTCTTTATGACCTGCTGTTAATAAGGTGTGAATTTGCATCAAACTCTGTATAACTGATGTTTCTGTCAGTTTCTCCCCTTCACATTCATTCCACATATTTTCACAATACAATCTCTTAGTCTGTAACTTACACAAATTTACTAGATGGACCAATATAGGTTTGAAGAGATAAGTATCAGAAAGCTCTGGTTCGCAAACAATCATGTTGCAGGCCACTAATGAAGAAGTCTGGTGCATGTTTTGGAGTATCTGCTGTGCGGTTTTGCCTTCCCCTGATTGGTTTTTGGCAAAAGTTTGATTAGATAAAAAAGGAAGTATCTGAGCACATACTGCCTGGTAATAATCTTCACTGCTAGTGACAGACTTTGGCACCTTGGCTAAATGTGCAGCCACATTACTATATATTTGAACATCCCCCTGAAAATGCAAGATATACACTCATTTAGATGGTAACATTTATCACTAGCATCCTAAAGCTCTATTGATCAAAATCATTAATTACACAGATTCTACCCGGATATAATAATTATGCATATGAAATAATCAAATGAAAGTGTGTCCATAAAGCTTCAGAGCATACATAATTGGGGCTTCCACAATATCTTAAATTTAGATGATTATTTTTGTGGAGCTTACATTTAGAAATAAAAGATGTATTTTAATGCTTCCTAGAGGCTATACATACATCACATACTCTACACTACAAATTGATCTGAAAGAAAATAATGTTATACAGTATCATTGAGAAATTACTTGTCAGAATTATTTCAATCTTTTGGTTTCACTTTCAACTATACAGAAATGACAGAAACGGATTCAGGAATAGAAGCTTGAGTATATGAAATCCATTTAGGACGATTCACAAGTTTCATAATACATATTTAGTTATTCAAAGTACATATCAATGTATCACACTCATCAAATGGATCCTTATCAGTCTTGTGGTGCATATCATGATTATATTGAAACTCGTAATCAATGGGGTACTCCACCCTCTCCAAAAACATGAGAGCCATATGGCCTCCCTCAAGGATGCCATCCTACCACGAAATCAATCAGAAGATCAATTAAACACTGTTGCTAAAAGATTGGCTATCCTTGGACTTTTAAAGATCTCGGGATAAGTTTGGATTGTTTTTAGCTTGACGAGAAAGAAATGAGGTTGGAATCAGCTAATACATGTGGGATAACAGAAGCCTTCGAAATGTGAAACAATAAAGCCTGAAAACCGGGCCTGATGACATAGTCAACCCCTTTCCAATATCTAAGGCCATTTCTGTGAGACAAAAAACATTTATATTCATGTTTCTATTGACATGGGCCATTTCCAAACTCACCTGCAGTTACTGGTATTATTGACCCATTTGGAGGTGTTTCAATTCCCAAGATGTTCCAGAAACATGAAACATCATCTGCTGTAGGAATTTTCATTGATGTGGTGGCTGGGTATATGGCATATAGAATAAAATTTTAAAAAATAAACAAATATAAGTGAGGAAGTAACAAAAGCATGCAATTGTAGTAAATTCGGAATTAAATTTGTCATACACCAAAAACTCTAAAATATGAGCTCAAAGATGAATGTTAGTGACAGAAAAAGGTGATTTTATATCTTCATATACTTTCAGGTATAATTTTAAATTCAGTTTAGTTATTTTCATCTTTCCATTTTTGTGGGATACATCATAGATTTTGTACAGACCATATCCAATGGATCTCTGAACTGTCTACAGTACTTGAAGATAAAAAAGTGTGCAATCTGTATTTAGGCCATTGTAGCTGCCCAACCATTATCGATATTGGATATATGAAAGGCACATCTCTGAAGAGGTAGGTGAATATAAGACATTTATATTTCAAATGCATTAAATTAGGTGTTGTCCAAACACGACCTAGAAATGCAAAGTAATATCCTGCTTCAGAGGACATTTTTAAAAAAAAAACTTGTGGAAGTGATTCATTTGTAGTTATTGGTTTGCAAGGACAAAAGTTGAAGGTTATCTAACTTATGTAAACACAAATTTAAGAACTTGCAGAAATTATTCTCTACAATACACATTGGTAGTTGAATATAAACAAGTAAGATGACTATTTTCAGGTCCAGACCACGACGAGTGGATAGAAATGAGATTTCACAATAAAGAAATTTCTAAATGAAATTTTGAACATTCTAGATAATGGCAACATTTGAAGATAGTTGATAGTTCACAGTCCACACCTATGGTTCCCTGAGTTTACAGCACAAGGGGATGTCTTTCCAAGACAAAAAACAACTTCCTGGACTTTGGGGATACCAAATTTTATTATTATAGAGGTCTCTTAATAAATATAAAATAAAATAAAATATAAGAAAATCAAAATAGAATGAATATCATTTAAATTTTCAATTAAAGATTTGAAATAGGATAAGGGACCTCAATGAGACCCTTTTTTGTTTCTATTTCAATTAATATCTGCCATTTTACTTCTTTTGTCCAGGACATCCTAACGTTCCCCAGACAGTCAATGGGCATCTACCTAATGGCGATGTCCCAAGCATAGTTTGGAAACTTGCAACTTGGCAAACCCAACTTTGAATTGGTAAAACTTGGCAAATTAATAAAGTACTCAAATTCATTAAAAATATATATATATATTCAAAATACAATTACAAAACATATGAAATGAATCTGTGGAACATTAGAAAAGTGTTTTCTACTAGATTTGAATTAAAAAGGAGTAAAATGTTGCCAACAACAGTCAAAAATTCTAAAACTCATCCTGCATTCAAATCACTGTCAATTTCAAATTGCTGTCAACAGTGTTTGTCAAGGGCCGACAGTCCCTGTTGTGAGGTTATTTTTTGATTGAAAATAACTAGCATACTTATATTTTAAAAAATCTATGTAAAATAGGCCAAGAGATCCATTTTAAAAGAGAAGACTTTTTATCTCAAGCCTGACAAATGTGTTGTTTCAAATCTAACAATTAATTTTAAGATGACGATATTAAAAAATAGGAAGAAAAATAAATAACAATTATTAATGTTTAATGAGACTTAAAATCATGATGACTATTGATTTGCAATTGTCACTGTCCTACGTATCTGAAAAACACTCCGCCCATAGAATAACCAACAATATAATTTTACATTAGCAAAATAACATCAGCCATCTAAAGCATGCAACTATTTAGTAGGAAGGCCAACATTAATTTTATCTTTTTAAGTGTTTCACAAAGCCAATAAAATTGACAATTGGAGAGTAATTGCATCATATCAATATATATTGTAGCTTGACGCAAAGATGCCTCCAATGCAATAACTTTAAAAACAAATACAAACCTATGACTTCTTTTCAACATAGAAATAAAATAGGAATCCTAGAGATGAAATCTAAATTAAATGGATATAATCTAAGTTGCCGATTCGGATTCAGGCTCGCAAATCCGGTTCGTGGAAAAAAAAAATGTCGTTTGGGTTTGTAGGGGTTCGTGAGTGTGTGTGTGTGTGTGTGTGTGTGTGTGTGTATATACATAATTCTAAAACTAAATCATTTCATAGTATGAATCTATGGTGCTTGATCATTGATCAATGCCAAATCTCAAAGATTCAAAACATTAAAACTAAATCATAACATCAGTTCAAGTATCATTGTTTGAAGTTCAACTAATGGATTAATAATTTATTGATATTCTCTTCTTCATCATCATCATCTTCTATATGGAGCTTAATAAGACTCGAAGGTTAATTTTTCCCCCCTTTTATTGGCGTAGTTTCCACCCTAAATTATTGAATGGGGGTTTGGGGGCAAAGCCCCCAAGACGGGGTCAAGGGGCAGCGCCCCTTGCGGGGTCTAGGGGCAGCGCTCAACTGACTTTAATTATTTTATAAAGGCTCCGAGAGTTATTTTTCAAGGCAAAAAAAAATGTCTTAATTTCACCACTTTACATCTTGGCTGGCCGCAAGTCCCTGTGGATTCGCGCGGATCTGCGTGGGATCCTTGAGGATCCTCATTTTCTCCTCCCGGTCCGTGTGGGATCCGGACAGGGTCCGAATTTGGGCCTGTGGGTCCGGCTGGATCCGCGGATCACGGATCCATCTAAACCTTGCCCAAATCCAGCACGGACCGGGAGGAGAATCCGGACCCGGATCCGGGGTCCAGGGTCCGAATCCGGTAACTCAGGATATAATGCTAAAAATTTAATTGCTTCCAAGAGACCTTGCTAGATTTGTAAAATGTGCATCTTGTTACTTAATTGAATTATGCTTTATCTATAAGACAGTAGATATAGAATGAATGTTTTTGAGCATTAAAATAAACATGATAACCCTTCAATGGAGTTTAAATTCTCAAAATATAACACTTGAAATTATAATCTATGGGATATGATGCTAAAAAATTAATTACTTCCAAGACACAACCTCGCTAGATTTTGTAAAATGTGCATCTTGTTACTTAATTGAGTTATGCTTTATCTATAAGACAATAGATATAGAGTGAATGTTATTGAGCATCAAAATAAATATGATAAATCCTCATTGGAGTTTAAATTCCCAAAATATGACACACTTGAAATTAAAATCTATGGGATTTGTCATTTGAGAAACAAAACAAAATAAATTAAGACTTCAAGCTTGCATAGTCCATGACTAGTAGATATATAAAGAGAGAACATCTAGAAGGATCTTCATACGAATTGAATAATATGGTATCCAAGACTATTAAAACATTAATAACTAAAAAAAATAATGATTTATTTTTAACGTAAACCACCTATTACTATGGAACTTGTCATATCCTAAGTTACCGATTCGGGTGCAGGTGCGGGATGTGGGTGCACAGATGCGCGATTTTATTTTATTTTTTTTTGGGTGGGGGGTTGGATGCATATATATATATGCAAAGAAATGCAAGAAATATACAAAATTAAATCATTTGATAGTAAAACTAAACATAATATGATACTTCATCATTGATCAAGATTCAAGACAAATATTAAATGCCAATTGATAGTTCACAAATATTCAAATAAGCCATATCATATACGAAATCAAAATGTAGTTCATGATTCAATGTTCATCAATAAAGATTCACTAATTGGAATCATAAGGATTCTCAAGAAAATCCTCTTCATCTCCAACTGCTGCAAGTTCAAGATCATTTGAACCCAAAACGGTGCCACTTGTACTAGATGCAACATGTGTCAAGATGTAATCATCAACATCATAATTTGAAGTGAGTCTAGTAAGATTCTCAACAGTTGCCTCCAAGTTGGCAGAATCTGGGGCTACATCCCAAAGCTTGGCTGCCCCATCCTTGTAGTGTTCCTCCCTACGTGACAAAAGACGCAAGTTTGTATGAATGTAAACCAAGTCTTCAGATTTTTTTGAGCCCAACCGGTTACGTTTCACTGAGTGGATAAAGGAGTATATACTACAATTCCGTTCAGTGGCAGAAGAACTGGCAACCTGGACAATGTTCACAAAATTAAACATAAAAATGTAAAGCAAATTAAAGTATGTTAAATACAAAATTGTAGAATACAAGTGGTAAACAAAAAATTAAAAAAAAACTTACTTGTGAGAGGACCTTATTTGCAAGAGGTTGTAGATTCTAAAATGGTCGACCATAGAGGTACCACCATGTTGTAGTTGTCATGTCGTATTGGTCCTTTACTGCAAGTGGACTATGTTTTATTCCCGAGGCAAATAAGCCAAATTTTATCCTAACTTTTTTGTGCATTAATCATCTTGGAAGAGTCTTACAAAGGGTTTGTAGCACCCATTAGCAACTTCTTCATCCGCATATGGTGCTACTCTATCTGGCATACCAAGTATTTCAGCACTATAGTACTTCAGAGATAAGGCATATGCAAGGAGGTGCAATGGGGTGGTCATCCTTTCCCAACGATGATGAATGATTGTTTCCACCATGTTGCATAAGGTTTCACAATGTATGGGGTCATTCTCATGTTTTTGTATTTCAATTTTTACCTTCTCCACTGTTGTGTCCATGCCATCATAGACATCCCCCAAACAAGGTTTATCTACGTCTACAAATCGGAGCATAGTCATGATAGGCTCGATGAAATCCAATACAAATCGCACACGAGCCACCAATTGTCATCCAAGACCAATGCCTTGACCTTTTTGGCCCTCTCTGAATTTGAAGCCTTCCACATACTCCATTGGTTGGAAATAACCATTTGGCTCAATGTCTCTTGCACCTTGACAAGTCATCTCATAACAATAGTATGAGACGCAAATCAGGTCTCAGCAACCTAAGTAAGTTCATAACAATATGTCCATAAATATTAAGCAAATTTATATACAAATTGATAATTGAACATGACATAAAATTTATTAAAATTAAAATTAATTACACTTACCTTCAACAACTCCAATTTGGAGAAAGATCTAAATATCAATTGTGACATTTGGTGGTTTGTCACAAACATCTAGATTTCCTCCCCCTCTTGGTATATTTGTTTCACCCAATCTATCTGAGTGCCAACTTGCTGCATCACCAAGTTGAGGGAGTGTACGGTGCATGGTGTCCAAAAAAATGTGGTCATATTGGCCCTCAACCAAAGTACCTGCACCCCTACAATTTTTTGCATTGTCCGTGATTACCTGGACCACATTCTCATTACCCACCATCTCTATGGCCTCAATGAGAATTCTAGAAATGAACTGTGCATCTTTCACTTCCCCTTCACAATCAACTGCCATCAAAAACACTACCCTTTTGGGGGACACTGCAATCACATTAATTAATGGACGGTTTCTTGTATCTTTCCATCCATCGGAAACAATAGAAACACCCGAAGTTTTCCAAGAACTTCTAATTGGTTTAAGAGATCTCTCTACAAAAGTCTTATCTTTTTGCAACAGGGTGGTACGCACCTTCTCATACCCGGGACTTGTGTAATCAGCTGGTGCTTTATTGATGGCTACCACCATCTCCTTCCAATATGGTGATCTCACCAAGTTGAAAGGAAGACCATTGGCATAGAGGCAACGTGCAATGGCTTGATTAGCAAGCTCTCTTGCCTCCATTTTAAATGTCATGGCCAATGGACCTCTTTTGCGGGTGATAATTTCTTCTTCTTCCTCTTCCACTTCCAATACAGGTACTTGCAAGAATGGATGTTTGGAGGATTCAACTGGTTCATTGGGCAATTGCATTTTTTTTCTTTCCGGATGGAGGTTGATAAGAAGTTTTTTTGATCTATTAACCAATTTATCAGCCTCTTCTTGTTCTTTTATAAATCCTGCTATTTGTGCATTAGACATCCCCTTCCCATTTTTGCTTCCTTTGCACATTCCAATTCCTTTACCAGAAGGGCCCATAAAATGAAGTTTGACCCAAGAATATGAGCTATTGAATGGTTTACTCTCACATACATTACACTTCCAAAGATATGAGCCACCTCCTAAAACCTGTGATATTCTTGTAGTATGTCTCCACTAAGGAGATCCTACATCAATTTTGAAGTTATCAGCTCCTTGCCCTCCCACTGAACTTTAACTACAGCTGGCAGCCATTCTTGCACGATACAATCTAATTTCTTGCAGTTGCTATAATAAGAAATTAGATAAATTTAAATTAGAAAATTCAAAAAAACTATGAACATCAAGCATACAAGTGCAAAAAAAAGATACAAAAATATTAGAATAGTTAGCTAAACTTGTTTCTTTATTTCTTTCTTTTTTTTAAATGAAAAAGCTTGAAAATTTTCTTCCCAAACTTGAAAAAATTCATCAAAAACTCAAAAAAAATCATTAAACGACTCAAGAATGGGATCAAATGCTTACCTTAGACGCTTAGAACTCCTTTGTGGAAGCTATCTCGCACCCCACAAACGATCCTCTTCGAAAATAATCACTTTGCCTTCAAAATGCCAAAATGGAGACCAAGTGAGAAGAGAGGCTTGCTGCAAACAAAATGAGTTGAGAAAATAATGAATGGCCTCTTTTAGGGCCGTTTTAGGGTTTAGAGGCCAAAAAAAGGTTTTAAAATGTTAAAAAGCACATGTTATAAAGTGCTTATTAGTTGTTTTTTTAAATGCAAAAAAAAGACACTGCTGGCCGCGGATGCGTCCGGATGCCCTGTGGATATGCACAGGAAGTGCATCTGGCTGCCCTGGATGCGCTTCCTGTGCGCATCCAACGCATCTAGAGAGCATCCGGCTGCCTTGGATGCACTTCCTGTGCACATCCGGATCCATGCGCATCCGTCCGCACATCCAGACATATAGGCAGCACATCAGTAACTTAGGTCATATCCATAACCAATCAATATCAAATCATTCAATATTGCAAGCTAATTGATCTCTATCCGACATTCATTTGTAGGGAAAAGTTTGTTTAAAAACAAAATAATTCTAATAAGGGCAATATGAATTTACATACCTTGAAGAAAAACTTTACCAACGTATCGATACAAAAGGCAAGATATTAATAAAAGAGGACTTGTTAAATAGGCTTTAGAAACCCTTTTATCAGTAGCATTCCTACCTACACCATGACTAGAACACATGAGTCTAAGCAAATTGGTTGCAGACTTTTTTCGGTCAGTCATTCTTTAATGATGCATGCTATCTTAGTTATAGAATTTTAAGAAATGGGTTGAAACTTTGCTCACTCATTCAAAGGCAACATACTCAAGAATGGTTTTTCTTTCAATATGTTGAGCATGTAATTTGAATGTGAAACTTTTTATGCACGATTCATGGATTGCTTTGCTTTTAGGCACTATACAAGTGTAAAATTCTCAGAAGAACATAAAAAATATGTTGACTGATCACTTGAAAACACTTAATATATCCCTAAACTGTAGAGTTTATTATACTCCCAATGAGGTAAAAGTATTTATAGAAGAAATACTTTTAAAACATAAATAAGATGCATTATATGATAGTGTCTATGCCTCTTCTAGAATAAATGCAATGCAAAAGATAATAATGCCAATCCTACTTCATAATTTATAAACCTACATTACCTATAAATATTGAAATTTGGAAATTTCAATACTGAAGGTAGAGCCACCCATTCAGAATATATTCTCCAAACAATAAAACATAGAGGAGTATCACAATCTAGAGGGTTTTAGACATTCATCAAAGCATAAAATATAGAGAAATTTATAGTCGCAACAGTCCTAGACGTAAATGCAAAATAATGAAGCATAGACTAGGCACACAGACTATTTGACATAATGTCTCTAAGAAATGTGATATCAAAAATAGAAATTTGCATGATATGCACAAAATGAATTTCTTGATAAGGTTTTAGAAACTTTCAAACAATTGCGTAAAAACAAAGTCCAACAGCCTTTACTGCCATCCTCCCCGCCTATGGTAAAATGGGATCGTAATTACAACCACCATATATTGCTAGTGTTCTGTAATGTCCCCTTTTTGTCTATAAAAGGGAATGCCGGGAATGTTAATCCAATTGCCTTTCCTTACTATGTCAATTGATAATATATGAAGCAAGTAATGAAAGATAATGTAAAAACTTATGTGTTTCTCTGATAATATATGCAATAACAGTGATCTAATAATCACTGAACAGATATGTTATAAAGTTCACAGTATGCAATACAATAATGGCAATGAATTTATACAATATGAAAATGTTTTCTATTACTGATAGTAACAGATCTATAATGCTGTTTCTGATTTACAGTATAAAATATGCAATATGCAATGGATGCTGCGCTCTCTGAATATGTCAATATACAATATGCAGTGTTACAGAATTATCATTTGGAGCGATCGAGGTTGCTGTCTCTGATATATGTGTGTGTGTGTGTGTGTGTGTGCGCGTGCGCGCGTGTGTTCTTGCAACAATGTTAATTGTTGTGCCTGATCTTTCAATAGATATATGCAATGGTAATGGATGCTGTCTCTGATTAGTTCCTTTTGTGCTTGCACCAGGTATGCCTTAAAGGCAGATTGCTCTAAACCTAAGTTGCCGGTTCGGATTCTGGTACGAATGCGGGTTCGAGATTCAGGTTCCAAATTCGTCCAAAAAAAATTTGGGTTGCGTTCGGATTTGTTTTGGGTTCGTCCGTACAAGAATTTCTTTTTTTTTGTAAATATATGTATATATATGCAGCAGCAAATAAGTTCATACACCACTGCTAATAATAAAGCAACATAGCAAAATACACGAGCACATATATTAACGTTTTAGTCCAAATCACTTATCTCTGTTATTTCCCAGATAAAGGCTTCAGCTCACAATAAACTCACAGTCGCTGCCCAAGCTTGGAAGTTGGAACACAGTCAAAGGAAATTTGGAAGTTTCTAAATCCACAAATTGACTTGATATTTCTTGCACCACAGTCGCTGCCTACATAAAACTGTCAAAACAAAACCTCATAAAACTGTCACTGCCTTCCACAAATCACAAATGACATATTAAATGACAAGTTGTTTTAGGTTTTGGAAGGTCAAATAGACCTATAAAGTCAAAAAAAACTTTATTGAAAGTCAACAAAACTGGCGTTGGCCCCCCAATTCGCTGGAATTCTGTCCGGGCTCGCGCAGTGATTTCAAAAGTCTGTCAAATTCCCTGCAAAGTCGCCCAGGGTTCGAAACAGCGAATTTCTGGCGAATGTCTCAGACTGGTGTCAACTTTTGACAGAATTCAAACCGAATTCGAATTCGCAGTGAACCGACTTTCAAATTCCGCCTGTTCTGGGCGAATGTAGTAACATAGCTCTAAACAGAGCAGATCTTGGAATATAAATAAATAAGTATTCGTCGTTCAATGATTTCCAAATGAGAGCAATTGACTCCCATCCTATACTATGTACGATGAAGTGATGCTTTCAAGAGACACGTCCTTGCCTCTTAATAACAGTTATTCCCTTAATCACACCCCTTTCTCAATATTAACCAATTGGCTCTATCAACCTTAATTGATGCCTTTTATATTTTATCATTTAGTAATCATTGTCGTATTTGTTCGCCATTTATAAGTAATCACTTAATTAGAAATTAATTGATTGGCTGTTTAATCATTCTACTGCACAGTGTTTTAGTTGAGACTCTTCTCCATGTCTTTATCAATATACCTTCATAGATTCATAACTCTGCTCTATATCTTTTGGTTAGCTAGCCAAACCTGATAGCCTCCGCATGTGACCTGAAGCAAACCTTTAGTGCCAAAGACGATTAGTGGCGTCCTTGTAATTATCGATACTCTCAATATGCACAATATGGAAATTGTTGTTATAGGCTGTTGCGTACTCCATCGCTGGTTTTCCATTCCAACTTATTTATTGTTTTTTGTTTCTTACTCTGTCTTCGATTGTCATTACTGGCATTAGAAATGGTCAATATCATTTCTTGCCTTAGTCGCTGTACACACCACTCTAAGCATTCCTTATTATTGATCCCATAATCAATATTGTAATCGATGAGAATCGAGATATACAACAGCCTTCTCCACATTACTGTTCTTTGTTTGTGAGGTGTTGATGACTTCTTGTCCATGTCTTATGTGGAAATCTGTCTATACGATCACTGCTTTGACTATTGACTCAGTGCTGTACATGGTTTCCTCAAATAAGTTTCAATATTTAATAAAAACTTATTAAAGCTTTTATCAATTTGTAGGCCTGAATTCGGGGGCGTTACACATTCTTCCTATTTGCTATCAACATCCTTGAAAATGTATTGAAAATAAAGATGTGATAAGAAACGTCATCAAAGAATAGGGGATAAATGAATAAATGGTTGAAACTACAAGACATAAAATGAGAAAGCATAGGCAACTCACTAGATCCATCTGATAAAAATGCCATAAAGAAATGGGGATCTATAGATTGCGAATAAGAACAACTGATTTATATCTAAAAATGGAACATTGGAGAGAATAAACAATAATAGACAGTCAAACATCTCTTCTAAAAAACATATATATAGGAGAAAGGAGCCTTCTATGCAAATAATTGGAAGAAAGCAACACCAAAGCCCATAGTGGGTAATAAGTAAGAAGAGAATAATTTATGCCTGTTGAGGGGCCTTGCTGGGTGAATCCAGCCACGATTTGTTCCGAGGATGTGGCATGGGAGAAACCTGCGGAAGGATGGTTTAAGATAAATTTTGATGGTGCGGCCAAAGGGAATCCTGGACCATCAGGGGCAGGGATCATTACTTGTGACTGGCAGGAAAATACCGTGGCTTTTGGAGCAAAAAGATTAGAGGAAGGAACTAATAACGTAGCAGAAGCGAAAGCAGCTTTGATGACAGTCAAAATGGGCAGTTTTATGGGCCTTAAAAAATTCATTTGGAAGGGGACTCTTGAATTATCATTCAAGCAATTATGAACGGAAAATCTACATCCTGGCATTTACAAGGTTTCATTAACGCTGTTGTCGATGAGTTGACTAGATTTGAAGATTTCAAGGTCAGCCATATACGTAGATTGGGTAATAAGGAGGCGGGCTGTTTATCAAAATGGACTTTATCTTTCGGGGATGTAATGAGTTTAGAATGGAAGATCTCTGTTCCTTCCCCAAGGAAAATGTAATATAGTGTGGAGATATCAATTTTTTTCAAAATCAGCGTGGCTTCTGCAAGGTACTCGCGAATAAGGGGTTAAGTTTTGTGCGGGTAGGTCGAGATGGTGGAGAGCGTAACGGCTGTTTTCCTTACGCACGAGTTTGTATGTTTAATGTTTTGAAGTGAAATTTAAAGATTGTGTAAAATCTTGTCATCGTGAAGAGGATTGGAGTTAAAGCATGGCTGTTGACGACACATTAATGAGGAGATTTGGTAAAGATTTTCAATAATTACACCATCTTTCCCTCTCAAATGTCTGACAGAGCATTTAATAAGGAATGTTTTTTGTGTCGTGATGGGGCAGGGGTGATGAGTAAGGCTTTAAAGGTGGCAAATGTCTTGTGTTGCCAAAAGCTGTTAAGAGTTTTTTCGTACGTCGTGATAGAGATGGAGGCCACCTTCAGTCTGCACACCTCTCGATAGCAACAAGCTTTTTTTGACCCGGTCGCTGCCCAACGGTTAAAGAGGTTGTTTAAGGTTAAACGAAAGGATGTGATTAAAGCGGTTTTGGCAGTATTGAGTAAGAAGTTTATTGATGCGAAGCATCGTTATCGAGTGAATATGGATATATCATCACTATGATAATGGCGTGGGGGCTAGAATTGATGGAGGAGGCAGAGAACATCAAATGGGTGCTTCGTTCGTTGGTTGATGAGGAGCTTCTAGGTGGTTTGGAGACGGTTCTCGAATGGGTTGTTCCCGAAATTGGCTTTGACATCTCTAAGGGTTTAGACCTGCTTGAGGCGGCGGAGGATGGCATTATCCCCTTTGTTTGGTGGCCACGAAGGGTGAATAAAGAAGAATTCAAAATGAGTCTCCTTGTGGAGTGGGAGGAGCTAAAGCTCGCTCTAAGACGGGAGGAGTTTGAAGCCAAACGTTGGATGGTGGTGGCAGAGAACCAGCCAAGCTTCCCGAGGCGACGGAGGACAAGGAGAGCGGTTCGTGTGACAAGGAGAATTGCAGGTTCCCTAAAGGATAAAACCGGGTAGATAAACCCAGTGATGTGTAGGGTTTCTGGTGTTTTTTGCTTAATGCTTCTGGTTTTTTGGCATATACACAGGCTACTTTGTTTATTGTGAAAATGCAGCGCACCTGTGTGTATTTTTGTAACCATAATAGGCGAATATCCGATATTAAGCAGTAAAGGATGATGTAGAACTTTGGATATGGATGAATTTCGGTTTGTAGAGGGTGGTTGTACAGTGGTTGTACAGTTATAGGGTTTGATGTTCTGCTTGGTGATGGGGGTCTTTTGTTGGTTTGAAGATGTCTAGATGGTTACTGTTTTGTTTGAAGCGGAAAAGACATTTCTGGATGAATGATGTAATATCCTTTTTAAAATATTAATAAAATGAAACTGTTACCAACCAAAAAAAAGAAGAGAATAATTTATTATTCACATATTTACTCATGGATTGTGATCTTAATAAAAGCGAAAAGACCACGCAACTTCACATAATAACAATCTATAATGGCAACAAAGAAGCACATACAAGGCATGTAACCTATATGACAGAATGCCTCAAAGAAATGGGTCTCATGAATTGCAAATATAACAAGATAATCTTCAATTGATTTAGAAACCTCCACTCTTCTTGTATAATAACATTTGCATTTTTCAGGTGTAAACACCAAGGACTACACTATAATTTGATTTGGGATATGATAACAATAAAATATCAATTTACTTAATTGGAAAAGATAAATCATTGATCTAGTGGAAAACATTTATGGAAAAAAACCTGTTTCACAGTTTTCCAAGACTCTTCCTATAAAGATAGTCATCAATCACTCCAGAAAACATAGATTAAATACCTATTACCCAATTTTATTCACTAAGATTGATTAATTTATTTATTTAAAATGCTAACATGGTAGTTCTAAGAGCTGCATTGCACAGTCAATTAAGAGTTGATTGCTTCTAACAAACTTCTCCATGCAGGCAAGATGGAATGTGCTCCCACCATGCATTTCGTCTTCAGTTGCATCTGTAGACATTAATACACACAGGGGCCTGATGCTCAAGGAATAAATGAAAGAATTCAAATGGAATCTAAATGTATGCAGAGGCTTTTCTAATGCCTCGTCTTCTTCCTGATTTCAGCCATCACTGATGCCTTAATGAGTGCAGATCACTCAACTACCCATTTCCATCGAAGAGCATTCTCCACTTTCATGCTAAATGCTCCAATTAAATGTCTTTGATAGCTCAAACGATTATTTTTCTTCCATTGCTCAGTTACAGCCAAGAACAGTACGTGGAGGGGGATGCAACATTAATCACTCTTTTTCATTCGTAACCACCAATCTGATTGTTAGTAAAAACGTCAAATTTATTCTTAAATGGTTTTTGTTTACCTAGATTGATTGCACCCTAAGTGACTATAGAGACCTCTAGGCATAACAAGAACAGTATGTGGAGGGGGGTCGCATATTAATCACTCTTTTTCCATCTAAACTACCAATCTGACTGTCACTGAGGACGTCAAATTTATTCAAAAACGGTTTCGTTTGCATAGATTGATTCACCCTTATGTGAGTGTAGACACCTCTTGGCGTCATTAAAAAAGAGGACCAACTATGTCTTTGAAAGGTTGTTCTTTGAATGAAAATAGCCTTCTAAAGATATGGTTGACTGTAAAACCTTGCTAGGCCAGACTAGGGAGCAGACACAAGTGGGGCAGCACACAAACAGAGCAGGAGCAGGCACAGGTGCAGTACACGGAAGATAGAGCACGGGCATAAGCAGAGGAGGTTTGTAGCAGGCACAGATAGAGCATGGGCAGGGCAGGATTGCTAACAAGCACAGGTAGAGCAGGGAAATATCATTAACCCTAGCTGCAAAATTTTCACCCAAAAACTCGACAAATACCCACAGACAGTGAGTTGCACACCCCAACTCCAGCTCACCAGCATTCACCCAAAAGTAAGTGGGCAAGTTACTCTGCACACACAAAACCTTACAAATTTAGCAAGTTTTCGACAATTTCTTAAACTATAACTAATATATTAGGTGAAATAGAACTTTTGACGGCCAATTAGGTAGGAAGTGAAGCAATGTATGTAGCAATGCAATAATGTACTATAATACATATTGCATATTAATAGGATTTTCATATCCTATATTATAGGAAACAACAACTCTATATATATGACTTGTTTTAGCAACTCAAACAAACACTCCACAAGCAATATACTAACATGTTCACAAATAAATTAAATCATAACAAATATACTAAAAACCTAACACATGGGATCTATGACTAATGATGTAATATTCCTAACACCCATCATATTACATCATCTTCCAAATAGGGACAAGTGGGACTAACAACACTTGATGGACACATTTAGTAGTTTAACAATAGTCTATGAGTAGGATCATACACATCTACTCAAGATAAAGAAAAATGAAACTCGCATCACTATGCTTCTGAACTTTATCTAAGGATAGCAGCAAACACGTACCATATTACATCATCCTCCAAATAGGGACAAGTGGACGAACAACACTTGATGGACATAATTAGTAGTTTATCAATAGTCTATGAGTAGGGACATACACATCTACTCGAGATAAACAATAGTGAAACTCACATCACTATGCTCCAAATACCCACTCATAGACTATTGATCACTATTCCTAACACGCACCATATTACATCATCCTCCAAATAGGGACAAGTGGACTAAAAACACTTGATGGACACGTTCAGTAGTTTATCAATAGTCTATGAGTAGGGACAAACACATCTCCTCAAGATAAACAATAGTGAAACTCGCATCACTATGCTTCTGAACTTTGTCTAAGTATAGCAGCAAACACAGACCCATGGAACCAAGGATAGGCACGAACACATCTATCTAAGGTCATAAAAAAAGTTTGGATAGGGACAAACACATCCATCCAATGTTGAAGTTATAGACAAGGGCATACATTTCTGCTCACAACAATTATAACTGAGCAGAAACACATCCAAACACAAACAACTAATAATTGAACATGCTGAAAATTTCAGTATCCCCATGTTATCAACTCAGGAAGGTTGCAAGGAAATTCAGGAAGAGGATATTGTTTCTAATGGTCATGATGCTTCTAAAATTGAGAATGAAGCTGATTCTTCATGTGTTTCTATAGTGAAAATGAATACATTGATGTTGATGAGATCAAAGAATCTGATTTCACAAAGTCAGCAAAGAAAGTTTGGACAAACAACAAAGAGGATGAAACCTACAGAGTTTCACAGCAGAGTGATACTATGGTTTGTAAGGAAAAAGAATCACCCGATGCACCTATAGGTGAGGTGTACACGAGTCTCTATGTTGGTGACCAAGAGATCAGTATTGAAAAACCTTGTGAAGAGATGGATACTCTTGGTCATACTGAGTTTGAATCGGAAAACTTATTGTGTAGCAGCCCTAGTCACTTTGATGAATGGAAACAATGTCCTTTGGCATTGCAAGATTTGAAGGACCAATTATTGTTCACAACGGAGAAAACTGTGCAAGTGTTAACAAGGGTAGATAATACTCATAAACACATTGAAGATCTTATTTGGAAAACTCAAATTGAGGAGAGGCAAAAAAAAGTTGCAAGTGGATCCACTAATACACAATTGCATGCTATCAAAGAAGCAATAGAAAATATGAAATCTCATTACTTCCAATTACTCATGGAAAGGGATCTTGCTATCAAGTTTGCTGAAGACAAAGAAAAAGAAGCTGATGAGCTTTGCTTACAGCTAAGTATGGCTCATTTCTCATTATACAAAGCAGAAAATCAGATAACTATTGCAGCCACACCTAAGGAACAGGAAGGTGATACAAGGATTATGGATAGTAAGCAAGTAGTTTAAGGAATTGATGAAATCCATGGGGATGAAAAATTGCATAGTGTTTCCAAAATTCCTTGTGCTGAGGAGATTTAGAATGTTGATGGAGATTGGAAGGCACGACAAGAATTTGAGCTTATAAATTTTGATAATCATGCTTCACATGACGATGCACTTAAGAGCCATGGGATAGCTGCAATAACAGGTTATTCATGCAGATTTCAGAATGGTACACAAGTTGGATCAGCAACTAACTATGAACAACCGAAACTAGTCGAAGAGATGCGTGAGATCTTTGAAGATACCAATGAAAGGTGTGAAGCAAATACAGATTTTATGATTATGAACAGAAATCCATTACCTATATATAATTTGGTTCATTATGAGGTGATAGATATGTTCTATGTGGATGACTTTGATAAGGGGCATCACTTGACTCAATGTTACATGGCTAAGCATAAGATTGTATTTATGAATCCAAGCTACACACTAGGTACGATTTTCACAATGGATTTAATTTTCCTTGCTACTTAAAGATTATCATATTGGAACAGCACATGGCATGTAAATTTTTGCCAGCATCAATCTAATGAGAAATTCAAATGTGCCTTGGAGTCATCTTGTTGAAGGGTTGTTCAAGCATCATCAAATGTATTCCTAGTGGGTGTCACATGGAAATCGGAATAGCGCAGCGCCAATCTGGTAGACTTATTTGTGTTGGTATCTATGCACAAGTTCGTTCACAAGGATTACTGGTGACTAATGATAATGAAAGAAACATCCCATGGGAAGTTATGGATCTTAAAGGCAGTAATTTCGTTGTTATTAACTCTTATTATAGATTTCATAGGACTCCATTGGAGTTACTACAAGTGGACTGGATAGAGGTTATGAATAGAACGCGGTCTCCTACTGAGTCGGTGACTTCAAGGAAGACACTTCTAGCCAAAGGCATGAACAAAGATTTCACTTTGGCCAAAATTACTCAGTATTACAGCAATTGTATTTCTTGGCCAACATTGTATTTTGAAGATACACACTTACACGGCTGCAGAATTGAGCAATTACAGTCCAATCCGTTTATTAGCAAAGTTAGTTTTGAGACTTAGATAAGATAAGATAAGATAAATCTATTAATGTCCAACAAAAGACCACAAAGTGGGTCCATGGGACTGCCAAGAGAAAAGCAAGGGACCAGCCCAAAGCAGGAACACCAAACGGTGTCTGAAAAAGAAAAGCAAAGACAAATAGACAACAACAAAAGACGGGAAGAGAGAGAGAGAGAGAGAGAGAGAGTGGGGGGAGGGGGGCTCCAACAAGGAGAACCCAACCCCCAAACTCCCGCTACAAAAGTTGTATCACCGAAAAGAACCTCCAAACAGAAGGATAACACGAAGAGAACTTCCTGCGCTTCCCAGGAGGAGAAGAGGAACGAGAGGATTGTTGAAGAATAGACCTTATCTGGGGATTCCTTGGCCGAGAATAGCTGGAAGAGGGGTCTAGTTGACGCTTAGAACCACGCCTAGAGTGAACTTCAGCGAAGGAGGTGATAAGCTGACAGGACTATGTGGTGGACCGTGGCATGATGTTGGTGATGATGTTGATGTTGATGCTGCAGTGAGTGGTCCGAGTCTAGTAGCCTCCTGAATGTAAAGAGCGAGGCAGCTCTGATTGGTGAATCTAAAAAATGTGGAGAGGGATTGGACATCCCTGAAAAGGCAATAGAATCTACCTCTAATCTCATAATATATAGGGCACCAGAAAATGAAACACTCCTCAATCTCCACCTCGTCCATGTTGTATAACTGGCAAATCCTGTGCTCCCTAACCAGATGGTGGTCAATCTCGATGTGAGCCCACTCTGAAGGAACCAAGAGGAATTCGGAGGGCATGCGCCTAGCGGTGAGATAAGTAAGAGGGACAAACAATGAGCCCATCCTCCAACTCTAAAAAGTGCTCAGCATAGAACGCCATCTTTGAGCGAAGACCCCCATGGGGGTTAACCCAGATAGTGTGAATGAACCACCTGTAAATGTCGGTCCTGATACACCTGTTCAACTCTTGTCTAGACGGGAGAAGATAATGAGGAGCATCAAGAGAGTACTGAAAAGGAGGGGGACGATCCATCTCAATCCCAATGGAACCCAGGAGGGCCGAGGCCCCCGCAAACCAAGAACGGGCTCGCCCCAAAGGAGCAAATGTTGCATTGAACTCAGAAGAACAGTAAGCGAGGTAGGGGTATTTGTGACGCCCCTCACTAGAGTCAGCAAAACCACGCAGGCGATGCAAGAACCAAACAAGGTCAAATATGGCACCCAGTCTGAAGGGGTGAGCCCCGAACTCAGCGAGAATAATATAATGAGGAATGGTCTGCCTACATCTAATAATCTGCCAGAGAAGGAGAACCTGAATCTGTTCCACCAAAGCCCAATCAAAATCCAAAAGAGAAGGCCCCCAGACCACAAAGCCATAAAGAACAGTAGGTATAATCAAAGTGTCCATAAGTGTCAGCTTGGACGAGGTATCCTGGAAGTGATGTCGGAAGCACTGTCTTTGAAGAAGGGCCAAAGAACCGTAACCCTTGTTGATACGCGGCAGGAGGGCGGGTCTCAAACTAAAACGGGGGCCAATCTCCACCTCCACTCCCCTAAAGAAAAAATGAAGGTGGGAGGTCTTGAGACAATTAAAGTCTGGTTTCGCTAATTAGTATGGGTGTTGGCTGGATGACTGGGCACCAAATTAGTGTTACTGCTTGTATTCAAATGGCACTCATGTTTGGAACAGCAGATTAGATTTCAGTGGCAGTTATTATGGGGATGTGCAAGGTGTAAGGAATGAGATAATTTATGATAACTTGAACTTTCTCCTATGGTGCCAAGGATTGGGTTCTGCACATGGCAATTCTCTGAAGATCTGCCCAAGTTTTGTATTATTGGATTGCTCTTCTTACAGGTGGTTTTCAAAAGATCTCTTGTATAGATGTCCAACAGCACAATGTTTGGAGTAGATGGTGTTGCAGATCTCCTAGGTTGACTTGGAATCTTGAGATCGTACTTGGCTTCAGTTTAGATCGGCATGGTGATCTTGGGGCTAAGTTAGTATTGCTTGAGGATAAGCAATCACTATGAAGGCAGGACTATAATGTCCCTTTAATTTTGACCTTAGGATATTATTAAATGATTAAAATTATAAGTTGTCAAAAAATAAATAAATTTAATGACAACTTATTTATTTATTTAATAAGGTCATAAAAGTAATTAATTAATTACATAATGAATAGTCCTAAGCTTTTTGCATTTAGTTAATATGGTACTAGACCGTGGTTGTTTAAAGTAACTTTTATGTCAACAAGAAAACCTAAGAGAGACACTTCATTATTCCACACTAAAGTTATAGATTAAAGAATTGAGGGAATGGATTATAAAATAGCATCAACAGGCTCATTTCAGATATGCCTGCCTTATAATTTTGAATTTTCTCTTAAAGAACTCTATGAGCTTCTGACTTTCAGTTCAGCAAGCCCTAGGCCAAAAACCCTTGGGTTTTGGTGGGTTAGATGAAAACCCAATCCCATCTTTGCCCTGGACTCACTTCAAGATTCACCTTTGCATTTCATTGTTCAGTGTTGGAGGATTATCCAGAAATCTCACAGAAGGTTCAACAGATAAGTATCAAATTTTTTAAGTCTCATTCTGAGACAAATTTGTGGAATATGGAGGATTATTGACAACTTGGTATTCATGTTGCAGTATTATATTGGTTTTCTTTGAGATAAATTATATATGCTGGGAAATTGACTTGTGTGAAGAATTGTTTGAATAATGTTATAAACACAGAAATTATAATCTATTTTGGCGTGGCACTTAGAAGGAATCTAATTGCATTTTTGGTGAAGCTTGGCATAAGGAGAAAGTTCAGATTACACACCCAGGTTACGAAAGTAGGTCACATCTGTCGTGGCATGAATAATAGCCAGTTTACCCTAGTGCGGAATAACATCTTTTCATGGTAGGTTGGGTGTAACTTCATTTCTATTGCTGAGAGCTGGTTGAGTTATTTTAAGCAGTTCTCTTGCTATATTTCTGGCATGGGCTTTCAGAATCAAGTCGTATCTATTCTTAAGAGTGTTTCTGCTCTTTGTCCATTTAATTGGGGATGCAGGGATGAAGAGATTATTTATGCTTCAATGCTCCTGCTTGTCAGGTACCATTTTCTGCTATTATTAGTGATGTTTTCACTGTGAACAGCCTTCAACCAAAACACAGAAGTGGTAGGTCCATGCGATGAATAGTTTATGCCTCCAGTAGGCACTTGTGGGTAGTGTGATGAGTTTTCGGGCGGCATGGATATCCTTTGTTACTGACAGGGGAGTTTGGATTAGCTTTCAGATATTGGGGGAAGTTGTATTTTATTGAGTGTGGTTGCTGATGTTGATATCTTTGTTAAAACTGGGCAATTCAATATGCAAGACATTATCCTTTTGTTGCTACTGTCAAACACAAGGCCCAGAGTATGAGTTGCTGCTGTCATATTTGTGTATGTATAATCTTTTGCTGCAAAACAAGGTCAGCACAATGAATATAAGCTTCAGCAATCTATTGTTCAATTAATGAATTTCTTTAGTAAACTCAATGATGTAGTTCAGTATCAGTTTACTCGATAGTTTTCTAGGAGTGTCAAAGGCATGATCATAAATGTTCTTTAAACCTAGCACATCTAATCTTGCAATACAAACCTGCAAATAAGAACAAACCACAAACAGTACAAAACCTTGTAATGCACCCTTTTTGAAATATGATATAATAAACAATAATAATGTATTTAAAATATAAAAGAATAAAAATAAAATTTAAATTATAATTATAAAAGAATAAAATTAAAATATAACCTAATTAAAATTTAGTTAAGTTAATGAAGGGTCAAAAGGCATGAAATGAAAGTTGGACTCCCTCAAACGTGAGATATAAAAGGGAGAGAAGAGAACTTCATTTGAAAGGGGAATATAGGGGGAAAAGAAGGAAGAGGGGAACATAGGAATTAAAGACAGATTAATGGAAGAATTAAAGGAATAAGAAGAAAATAAGGAAGTGACTCTTTCAAAGGGCAACAATGATGAAGAGTTGTAACTCTTTCAAAGGGTTGTAATTATGAAAGTTTGTGACTCTCTCAAAGAGCAGAAATGATAAAGGGTTGTGACTCTTCCAAAGGGTCGTAATTATGAAAGGTTGTGACACTCTGGAAGGGCAGAAATGATGAAGGGTTGTGACTCTTTTGAAGGGTGGTAATTATGAAGGTTGTGACTCTCTCGAAGGGCAGAAATGATGAAAGATTGAGATTCTTTTGAAGGTGGTAATTATGAAAAGTTTGACCATAGCAAAGGGGCAGGACATGATGAAGAGGTGTGGCTCTCCCTCACATTAGAAGATATAAAGGGGAGAAAGCAATAAAATCAGCAATGGGATATAGGAAGAAGCCTAATCAGATAAAAATAGGAATAGATCAATCAAACAGCAGCAGTGGTCCATCCAAAAGGACACATGCCTTATCAGAAACATCGATTAGTTTGGAAGGGTAGCGATTAGGTTAAGAAAGGACACTTCTCATCTTAAAGGGTCACAACCTTAAGGAAAGCCATAACCCTCCAGCCCGATAGAAGAATGTTAGAGACAACACCAAGCATTCAATGAGAACAGCAATCAATGGAGACAAACATATACTAAATAGTGACCATTACTACAGCAGTGGTAGTTAATTACTATAGTCCAGAAATGAAGGGAGAATGAAGAGGCACGATCCTTGCTGAGGGAGCAGCAACTCCCCAAGGGTTGTCTCTCTTCATGGTAACATTGAGACATGTGGGAGAGGACCACGATGGGATAGAGCATCAAGGAAGAGAATCAATCCTATTAGCATAGGGCCTCATAAGATGCAGATACTTCATCATATATCAACAATCAGGCACATGGACAGATCAAATCAGGGATTTCTAACTATTGCAGGCAATATCAATCTTGTTCAACAGTGGTAAGCATGATATGTGTGCTTAGATTCTTAATTTATTCATTTATTCTCCTAAGGATACCTCACTAAGATACACCCCCTCATCTGGATGGCAAGAGCCACATGACGCCAAGAGGGATGGTTATCAGCTCTTGGGCCTAGGGTAGAGGATTAATGGATTATGGACTCCTCACTCCTCTAGATGGCAAGAGCCACATGAGGCCAAGAGGGATGGTTATTGGCCCTTGGGCCTAGGGTAGAGGATTAATAGATTATGGACTCCTCACTAGGTACACCACCTCATCTGGATGGCAAGAGCCACATGAGGCCAAGAGGGGTGGTTATTGGCTCTTGGGCCTGGGGTAGAGGACTGATGGATTATGGACTCCTCACTAGGTACACCCCATACATATGGTTGGCAAGACACATGAGGCCAAGAGGGATGGTTATCAGCTCTTGGGCCTAGGGTAGAGGATTAAAGGATTATGGACTTCTCACTAAGTACACCCACTCATCTAGATGGCAAGAGCTACATGAGGCCATGAGTTATCGGCTCTTGGGGCTCCGATAGAGGATTGATGCATTATGGACTTCTCACTAGGTACACCACCTCGTATGTATGGCAAGAGCCACATGAGGCCAAGAGGGATAATATTCGGCTCTTGGGCCTAGAGTAGAGGACTAATGGATTATGGACACCTCACTAGGTACACCCCCTCATATGGATGGCAAGAGCCACATGAGGTCAAGAGGGATAATAATCAGCTCTTGGGCCTAGGGTAGAGGATTAATGGATTATGGACACCTCACTAGGTACACTCCCTCATAAGGATAGCAAGAGCCACATGAGACCAAGAGGGATAATAATCGGCTCTTGGGCCTAGGGTAAAGGATTAATGGATTATGGACACCTAAGTAGGTACACCCCCTCATATGGATAGGAAGAGCCACATGAGGCTAGGTGTCATGTCCCCAACATAAATATATATACGAACATTAGGAAATCGTCTTACTTGTAAGACTTCACAATTTTCTGCAAATATCGAACTACTAAGCACAAAGGTCTTCTAAAAAAAGGACTTCATATAAAAGAGATGGATAGACATGTACTCTTAATACCTAAGGCACTTGAAGAAGTAATAAATCAGCAACTTGAATAATATGGAAGTAAGACTAATAAAGATATAAATATAATCACTAAGCATCGACAGGAAAATAGTATCAATAATGCTACATTGATTGTTGGCCATATCAATTACTAATGAAAACCCTAGATATTCTAAGAAGATTTAAGAATGGTGATATGTATTTGCCCAAGTCAGACAAAGATCGATAGTAATCACTAAGACTTTAAGCCTAGAGCGGATACTTTGAATCATTGACTATCGAGTCATTATCTGTAATGTCGGGCAAGTTATCAAGGTTGTGAGATAAGAATCACGAATCAACTCTGTCATCTATATACTTCAAGTGACGGGAAATAGAGTGATCGTGAACTAGTTATGATTATAGTTCGATAGGGAGAAATAAGAGTCATTGAACATGGAAATCACTAAGTGTCGACTCAACATGTAGACGACAATAAAAAAGAACATCGATATTAATACTACGAGCAGTTAATTACAATAATAGCACTTGCAATATGGATTACAATAATATCTCTGGCAATATGGATTACACTAAGTATGGCAAACTATCGATTTGACTAGGTTAGTCAATGACTAGCAAGGATAATCGATATCATCTTTTAAGACAAAAACGATGTACTAGCATTTGAGAGGACATGGAAGCCACATATAATCAGCTTATGAAGAGTAACGATGATAAGGATCAGTATGGAATAGCGATCACATCCCGAAGAGAGGTGCGATATTATGATGGAATATCAATTAATTATCGGTAATTACAAGCAGCCGAATTAATAACATCGATAAATTTATAAAAAGGTGCAACATGAATTAGTTAAGAGCAATGTAAAAGATAGCGTTTAGTGAAGGATATGACCAGCATAAGGGAGGGAGACAATTGGTATGATAAATCAATTAGCATAAGTCTGAAGATTATGATTCATTTAACAAACCAGTATAATGTAGAGATGCGGTTATGGGAAGACATAAATCATGTCTTTTGAAATACAACCCATCCCTTCAGTAATACAGGATATATATAGATATTGAATTCAGTCATTCAAGACATCCTCGAAAGGTAAAGAGGATAGACATTGGTAATAAGAACAGACATATAACAGTTCATATTTATATTCTGTGATCTCTGGTATGGGTATCTTAATATGTATTCATGGCATAATATTTGTGACTGCTCGTTACTGAATTAAATGCATATAGTTAATGCTCGCATATGACTGCTTATATTACTCATAAACGTACATACATATAGCGGCATATTTCTGAGATAAAGTATATTGTTGTTTATATTTAGATATATAGCTGATTCATTACCTATGACTTGGTTTAATATATGGACATATGGAATATGTGACTTGGGTAAAATACTATGTTTATTCATATCTCTGACTGCTGTAACCAGCCATGGTGGGGGAAATGAGGGTTTACAATTGGGAGAACGGCAATGAGGTCACCTTCTAAGCACGCCACCTCATGGTTGTGACAGGGAGTCACCATGGGGCCAAAGGTGAACAAAGTGGACTGCCTTTAGGCTTATGAAGGATAAACTTTTGGGGCACCCTGTTGTGAATGCTCCTAACCATCCCTACCATGATAAATGGGTGTTTGATCATTAGAGGCAAGTTAGGGATGGCGAGATAGAGGAGAACGGCGATAGGACCCCACACTAGGTACGCCACCTCATATGAAAGGCGTGGGCCACATAATGCCAAGAGGGATGGTATACCCACTCTTGGGCCTAGGGTAGGAGGTTTTAGGGGCACCTCATCAAGTCAACCTACCTTATCCCCTCTAGGGTTGGATCACCTTAAAATTAGATCTAACAATATTGATTTGATCTACATCTCACAAATATGTTTATTTCTAAATTAAGGAAGTCTAACTATGACATTAGGATTATAAATGAACCCTAACCGTGTTGCAGGATTTCAAGTTATGAAATTACACAATTGAAGGAACCTTATATACGGTAAACCCTAACCCTAATCTTGTGCAATTGTGATTTTACGGCAAATTCAAGGAATAATTAGTGAAGGGACATTACAACAAGAGGGATAATAATCGGCTCTTGGGCCTAGAGTAGACGATTTATTAAGGCACCCTAATACACCCTTTATCCTGTCTCTCCTATTGTTGGACTCCATCAATAAACTGAATATAACTTGTGGTTAATTTAATGTTCCCAACCCTAATTGAAATTATCTATGTTTTTAATATCTCTAATAAGGAAGATCTATTTTGTGGATTATGATTTCCTAACATATTGGAGGATCTCAACCAGGTACATAATGTTACTAATTCTAGTCTACTTCTTGTTCTACTTGGAAATTGTGATTTAGGGCAAAAATTAGGGCATCTACAAGAAAGTCTATTACAAGCCCTTTTCAATTGAATGATGAGAAAACGAAAAATTTGGGCAAGAATCAGTAAGGGTTATTACGCTTAGCGAGGACGTGGAGAACTTGGAAACAGTTGTCATTCAGTAGCAGGCTGCACTGAATGAAGCTAGCCGGATTGCTGGAGACAAGTCCAAATCTCTATCCAAAGCTCTTTTCCCCCTAAAAAAGGCTCCAGACTTCAAAGATTCCATGCAGGATGTTTCTAAACCAATTCAACTGATTTTCAGATGCCTTCCTGATATTAGCAGGAGACATGCATGTGCATGGATTACTCTTTACAGCCTTCCTCTACATTTAGTGACAAATCCCTTCATGGAGGACCTGGTGCAGCAAAAAGTAGCTAGAACTGGAGAAAAACTGTTAGTTTGTATGGAAAAGAATGTGGCAATGAGGTCTTCACCACTGGCCCAACTAATTTGAACTCAAGTTTATTGTTTCTATAGTCTTTTTATTCAGACCCGTTTGGGTGCTGGAATACCAAATGTTGGATATAGTCAATTCTGGAAGATGCTGCAATTCTGGAAGATACTTATCCTGAAAATGATTTCTGGAATATGGACTGCACCCGTTTGGTTCACCCAGAAGATGACTGAGAAGATGCAAAAGGATTTTTAATTGTTTATTTCTTAATTTCTTTAAATATATATACACACATGTGTATATATATACACAGGTGTGTATATATTTGTGTATATACACACATGTGTGTATATACACACATATGTATATACAGACGTGCACACGCATGTGTGTATATACACACATGCACACACACTTGTGTGTATATAGCAATATAATATACCAATGTGTTTCGGAATGAAGGTTTGGAGAAGTCAAGAATACGACGAGATATTAAATTTGGTTTTATAAATATTGGAATTGGAATTCCAGTTTTTTTGGATGGACACAAACATGGAAGAAACAAAACTGGGAATTAGATATTGCCAATTCCAGACATATTCCAGCTACCAAACGGGCTTTAAATAGAAAAGGGTGTGCCCCTAATGATTGACGCTAATCTATTAAAAAACTTGCTTTGCAGCTCTCTCTAGTGGTTATGTTTTTCAGCAACATTCATTTGATTTTCAACGTCATTAAGTATTTTTGGTCTGGTGTTTTTTAGGAAAAGTAGAATCATGCAAGGGGATACCGGGTTTCTCCAAAGAATATGTGTGTTTATTTCTGTGCAATAAACTAGATAATCCAGACCAAAATTGTCCATTTCCCATTTAGCTTTATATTATAACATCTGATCTTCTCGCATTGACAAATCATAATCATAATATATCATCCTTTTCCACCACTGGGTAGTAATATGGCGCAGCCAGCTAGAAAGTGGTTTACCAAACCCAGTTGTAGAGAATTATAATTTTACCCCAAAAAAAGTGAGATATCTCAGTTCCATGATTTTGTCCCTGAATTGGCAAAAACCGCACAGGACCACAGGCCCTTCATCTCATTTATCTAACAAACAAGAGATTGTTATTGTGCAATGTTATAGTCTCAGAGTTGTGGGATGAGACGAATATGTCCTCCATAGGTTTTGTTTTACCAGTTCTACGTCTCCCCATTTTTTTAACACAAACAAGACTTTAGGTGGCGTGTATGTATCTCCTAACACATATTCCCAATAAGTATAGTCAAATGTCTGCTTCTAGGAAACGGAAAATAATTGAAACAAAGTTAGCATGGTGCTATTTTATAAGAAACGTCATCAAATACTAGATGGTAGAGACAAGCAGTGAAAGAGAGCATTCGCCCTTCATAAGTTGTGATGAATTTGTATTTGGCTAACAGCAGGGTTTCGTGGAGCCACTAATCTAACTTTTTTTGATAATGAATGCATACACCGCTCAAAGTTTTTAAGAGAATTTTTTTGAGGTCGGTGGTCACGTTATATTTTTTCCTATCTATTTTTAAGTAACAATTAAATTATAATCTTTTTGTAATTACTAGATTTTTGGAGTTAAGTTAGAGAAAAAAGGTCTAAGTAAATTTGGTTAGTATTGGCTTATTCGGCTTCCTCTATTTGGAGAAACACTTGGAGAAACATTAAACAACTGGTTTAGTGGATGTCATCAAAATTCCTTCATGTTCATTTCCATCTACACTGAACTTTCAATCCTAAACTATAGTAACTCCAGTACTTTAAGAAAAGATTCAGATTATGCACTGTGCGCATAGACCCGCCTGAGCTTTAAAACAATAAGAAGCAAATAGCTGCATCAAACCATGTTGTAAGTGGCACATGAATAGCAAGTATTACCTTCACCCCAGCGCCCAGTAATCTGTGCATTACGGCGGGCACTCCCCCATCCTTGATGACAAGTCTGGAAAGAATCTTCCCTGCTTCATGTTTCAGCCATGGTGGAGGAGAGCGGCCATCTCTTTGCCCTACCAACACTAAAAACGTTTCCACCATATCTCCAACCTCCAGTGCTGCCACCGCCTCCTCTAGTTTAGCCACCGCCATACT
The DNA here is from genome assembly GCA_018584345.1 of Thuja plicata. NCBI lineage: Eukaryota > Viridiplantae > Streptophyta > Pinopsida > Cupressales > Cupressaceae > Thuja > Thuja plicata. The sequence continues at coordinate 1,786,728 of MU223226.1, forward strand.
CCGCCTCTTTTCATGTTTTTGATGGGGGGCAAAAGCAAGTTGTAGAAAGCCTGCCATAACGTCGGTTAGATAATAATTCCGCACCGCTACTGAGACGCAAAAGCCTTTGTGGTGAAGATTATCAAGAGCAAATGATGCGAGAGCATTGCAGGAAGTGAGCAGAACATCCTGTGAGGATGAGGATGAGGGTGAAGGTGAAGGTGAGGATAAGGGTGAATAAAGGAGATAGGGCCGAATCCCCCATCGCACAATCAGTTCGATAATGCCTTTCACAGCCGCACAGTCAGCAACAGCGACTTCCGTGCAGGTAAAATTAACGTTTTGGTGCAAGTTGTGGGCAAGCTCCAAGCAGAGATCGAGGCCTTCTTTTGTGCCTATCTCTTCCGCATCTTTCCCAGCTCGCGCTCGAGCAAGTTTAGAAAGAAAACTCGAGGCTTGCTTCACTGCATCTTTCCCATTTCCCTGCCCCGGTTCCATGCCTCTCTTCTCCCACGCAAAAGCCAATCGGCGATCAAAAACAATTGTACGACTGAATGAAATGAACGAAAGCTTTTAATAACCTCTATGAGGGGACCTGCTAATAACTACCACGCATACAAGATTATGGTGTGAGATATCTAATATTTTTTTTTTATAGTAGCGCTTGTACCTAAAGAATGTGCAATAAGGTGATAGGTGTTTGAGTGAAAGCATAATTGAAGGTTTACATATTAAATGAATGAATGAAGGAATTTTAATAATGTCTACGAGACCATCAGTTTAAAGGACTAAGATAGAACCAATTAATTTGTTTATTGAAGTTTTTTCAAATATACTCTTTTATTGTGGGTGTTCATTAGGAAAGTAGTCGTCTTCTGTAAGTTTGCCTCTTCAAAAAGTTCATTCAAACTGTTCACTTGTAAGTTGTCTTTATAATGACTGTGAATATCTTCATAAGTTGCACATTCCTTGATAAAATGTCACTATGTTTCAACCACCCCTCTGCTGCAAAAATTACAGGTTCTTTCCTCCCACAATTCTTTGGGAACTTTCCATCTACTAGTTTCGCATCGTAAATGATGAGAGTTGGTCCTCAACTGAGCCATCAAAATTTTTGCCTTGCTTTTAATTGTGGAACCTAAATATTCTTTATTGTCATGGTCCCACTTAGGGTTAAATTCTTTGACATAGTAAGTTTTTTTTTTCTACCTTTTTGTTTTGTCCACATGGCAGTTTTGAATTTCTCTAACACCCACTTTTTTATCTCTATATTAATGTTTGGGCACTCGTGGGGGTTAATGTTCCATTTGTTTAACCACTTGCTATTTTGTTTCTTCCACATCTTTTTCCTCCGTTCTAACTCTTTTGCCACTACCATCATAGGCCAACGATGCATATCCATATTACCCACTTTTTTAAGTAGCATAGCAAGCGAATAATCGCTAAGGCTTCAATCAAAAACATACCAGCCTCCGCCAAGAGGATCTCATATAGGACTGTCGACTTGACCTTGAGGTTACTAGTGATGAGATGTTTTTGGATTCTTTCTATCTGTCGTCATTTGTGATTCGACATGTTACTCCCCCAAACCTCACCCATATAGAATAATCAGAACCACTAAGAGACCAAAGAGAGTCTTCCTAATCTTCCAATCTCACAGCTCAGCTTTCCTACATCTATTCTGAAGGAGGTAAGAGGCTTTACAACCCCCCTAAATTCTTTTTGATCTACATGTCTCCCAACTTAACCTATAGTTGAAAGGAAGTGTGAAAAATAGTGCAGTTGCATTGGAAGATAACCCAAACGAGTGGATCGTTGAGACAGACAAACATTTCATTCATCTTCCTCATTTGATCAGAACTTTTGACATTTTCAACTTGCATGCAAGCACTGTATATGCAAGAACTTATGAGATTATTAAAATTGATAAGAGACAATCTTGTATATGCAAGCATTGTATTTACTATAAAAATGACAGTGTTCAAGAAATTGTAAATGTTGAAAGACACCTTGTGGTTATCACAAGGACAATCCTCCTTGCCAACATGGGACAGTGATGTTGTCACTTAAAATTTCATTTCTTACAATTATTTCCCCATGCCAATTTTTTTCTCTCAATATTTCTAGTAATTGAGATGCATATAAATTTTAATCAAGCATTTCACTTGCAAATTACCAAGTGAATTTTTGTTCGTGCATGGTTCTGGCTTTAAGTGTGCAGTGTTTTTTAAATCAATATTTAGGATCACACTGCATGATCCATCATCGGGAAGAGGAGTGTGTCTAGATTGCAGAGCATGGTCATAAACTTTCCTCTTTCTTTTTAAGGAACATGCTCTACAATACACACACACACACATTTTTATTCCCTTCCTGATGATGGATCACATAGTGATATCCAAATATTGACATTAAAATAACTACATAATTAAGGCCAATAGTAACATAATTAAGGCTAGAAGTAAGCACTTGCCCTACGATAGATATTGACATAATATGTATCTTCAGTGATTTTTTTGTTTATTGTTGATCAGAATGTATAGTATAATTATTCAATCTTAGTTTTTGTTTCCCAAAAATAAGTCCATCCAATGTAAACCTCACAACTCGCAACACTGCTTCACAATGTAAACCTCTGATTCAATAATTTTATAAAGCAGTGCTTCAAAATTTACAACTCTAATTCAATGATTTTAATGTGTTCCTCAAACGCAATACTAATAAGTGTAACACCCCAAAATTGGCATCGTGCAACCTTAACCAATTTTGTTGCATTTGTTATTCTTCTGAATCATCAAAGTCCTATTGTATTAGGCAATTCTGAGTTTTAACTGACTCTACTCGACTTGAGTGTCAAATGTAGAAAATCCTGAATCTGCATTAATCATACATCATGTTTAATTCTTAAATATCTATTAGCTAAATAAACCCTATGATTGCATTAATTTAATTATAAAGTCCTAGCACTTTAATTAAATTAAATTCACCCTCTTTAGCTGAGACACATGAAAAAGGAATTAAATGATATTTAATTATTAAATAAATATCCTCATTTTCAATAATTGAA
>MU223226.1:1793070-1803817 GCA_018584345.1 Thuja plicata
TATCTCATATCTCTCATTTTCTTAGCATAATATTGCATTGTATTGCATCCATCATGATAAATCCTTCGTTCCTAGATTGGTCCATGGTTGTGAGACTCTCGTTCTGAGAGCAATTTCAAAAACCCCGTCTGGATAGAAGGCAATAGGTCGAATCATGCAGGCATATAAGATGAATAATCTCATATTCAGTCTTGTGTGTACCTGGTGAAGAAGGACTATGTTGAAGTGTATGGTGAATTAACAAGGCCAAATTTACCACATACAATAAGTTGCATATTTCATAAATAATATCTTGATTCACAAATTCTTTCAATACTAACAAAGAACTTGCAAGCATGCAAAATGTGGAATCATAGACAAAGTGCCTGAATTGTTTGAAAAAATACCTCAAAGAGATGTCATGTCAAGGAATGAAATGAAATGATTGTACAATGTGCGTGAAATGGATTTTGCAAGGAAGCTTTGTTAGAAATCAAAACCTCTACCCACATTCTACATAAGCATATCATCTAACTAGCCAGTAAACTAATCTATCTAAAACTAAAACTCTGTCAAACTACATTTGTGTTTGCATCATACATATGATTTACAAATGAACTTGCTCCAATATACCATCTGTGTGAATAAAATCTTTCTATAACCCTTCCAATATAATCTCATATTTATACTCTTTTGTTTTTAAAATACTAATTTTCATAATCTTGGCGTGACCTTCCTTGTCTTCTATCAAGCATCAAATAATCCCAATGAAAGGCGGTGCATTTCCAGATTGAAAGAGTGCACAATCTCTAGTACTAATTTTATGGCCATCCTGAAAATCCAAATGAAATCAACCCTTTTTCCATGCATTTTTGTTGAAATATGTATTTAACCAAAAAAAAACAAGTACAATATGCAAACCTTTCAATGATATCAATTCGGAGAAGCTCATTGAATACATCCAATTGTTGTCATTCTAGATATTGAACAACTTTGGGTAACAATTTACTAAAGGAAAGAAAACATATTGCAATTATCTACAACCAAAAAAATATATTATACAGGCTTCTACTTAAGGTATCGCTCTCCAAAATTGATGGTGAGCAAAAGAATATGAAATTGAATGTGTTGATGTGCATGTTTCTCCCAAGAAAAGAGGAAAAATGCAAGAAATTACAGAAAAGGATGATCATGGCAATGCAAACAAATTCAAAGTAGATGAACCAAGATATGAGCCCAAAAAGCCTACTATCTTCAATTCTTGATTCTCTATCACATGTAAACTATCAAATATAACTTATCTTTTGTAACTTCCTTTGATTTTAAAATTCTTATGTAGCATCTTTTATCAGCCTTTGGTAAAGCATATGGAGCTTTGAATCTAATAGACATCAAGTTGCCCACTAGAACCAATCCAGAGCAATAAATAATTTAAAAGAATGATATACCTTTGTCACACAAGAAACCGGATATTTTTTTAACACAAATTACAATGTTGCTGGAAGCAATAAGGGAATTGCAATCATCTCTATAGCGTTCATGTTGAAAATTTCAGACAAACCAGATTTGCACCCAGAAATTTACATGGTTCTGGTATAATACCCAATGTGTATTTTAAATGTATGTTAAAAGTCAAATTGTTCCTTATAAAAGCTTTTAAATAGATCTAAAATTATAAATATTTCAATAATTAATTTGATTACAAAATAAATATATTATAAAAAAATTAAATGATAAAGATATTATTCTTAATATTTTTTACATAAAATAAAAAATAATATAGCGAAAAATGGCTCTGACTGCGAACTCCCAAAGAAAAATTGCTCTTGTCTGAAGGGCAAATTATATCAGAAACAACACAATGACTGAGTGCAGACCTCCATGGAATAATGACAACCAATTTTCCACACTCAATTCTTGACCTTCCTACAAAATAGAGGACAACAACACTTCCATTGTTACTATGTCGAGACAAGAATGAACTTCTGCATTTTTGAGATCTAGGGTTCCAAAATACCATCCAGCCAAACTTAAGGACAATTGGAATCATTCATCAAACAAAAGGAATTATGGCTCCACATCTATTGATGAAGCATTTGGACTGGAGAGGTGGCGACGGAACCCTAGACCTACCATGAATATGGAAAATAGGGCAGAGAATATAAATGAAGGCTGGAAAACGGTGTCAGGTCAAAGGAAAAAAACAAGCAGAAAGAGATAGGATTACAAAATTAAGTAATAACGATGCAAACAATGGTAAAAGTGGCTTATGGATTATTCCTATATGCAATAGGATTTTAGAGTTTGCATCAGGAGCTAATCAAATCTCTTTGGGAAAGAGATCAATGATAAACCCTAAAATATTGAGCCTAGTTTCAAACCATCGAGCCCCTTTTCGTCATATGCCAATGAAATCTAATCAGCCCCAAAAGGTGCCAATGGAATCCAGAGGTCACACATCTCCCAAATCTATGATTAATAAACCTAAGCATATGTTGAATCATCCACAGAAGCAACCCAATAGGAATTTTAGGATGGAAACGCGCGTTTGGCAGAATAGATTGCATAGTAAGAACCCCAAACCAGAGAGCGATAAAAACCTCTTTTTGGAAGTTAGAGAGGATAGATTTGCTAAGGCCCGTTTGTTTCCTGGAATATGACAGGAATTGGCATTATCTAATTCTGGACAATGTCGAATTCCATGTTTGGGTCCTTGGAACAAAAATGGAATTCAAATTCTGAAATTCTCATTTTGCCCCCAAAATGGGAATATCATCTTCCACCTAAATAGGTGGAATTGGAATTTCAAATTCCAATTCCAATTTTTACAAAAGCAAATTTAATATTTTTGTGGGATCCGTGACTATAAGATGTATATTATATTGCTATAAGGATGTATATATATACATGTGTGTATAGACGCATGTATGTATATACGCATGTGTATATACATGTGTGTATATGTGTATATATACACACATGTATGGTGTGTGTATATACACATGTGTGTATATGTCTATATATACACACATGTATGGTGTGTGCATATGTGTGTATATACACACATGTGTATATGTGTGTATATATACACAAATGTGTGTGTGTATATATATACACATACACACATGTGTGTATATGTGTATACATGGATACACACTTGTATGTGTATATGTATGGTGTGTATATGTGTGTGTATATACATACATGTATGTGTGTATATGTGTATACATGGATACACACTTGTATGTCTATATACACATGTGTGTGTATACACATGTGTGTGTATACACACAAATGTATGTGTATATAAACACATGTGTGCATGTGTGTATATGTACACAAATGTGTGTATATGTGTGTATGTGTGTGTATACACATGTGTGTATATATATACACATGTATATATACATGTGTATATACACACATGTATGTATGTATATATACACATGTGTGCATGTGTGTATATATACACACACCATATTCAAAGAAATTAAAAAATAAAAAATAAAAATCCCTTATGCATCTTCTCATTCATCTTTTGGGTGAACCAAACGGGTCAGTCCATATTCCGGATTTCATTTTGAGGATAAGCATCTTCCTGAATATGCAACATCTTCCTGAATTGACCATATCCAGGATATGGTATTCCACTACCCAAACGGGCCCTTAGAGGTTTAAGGGGTCACTATAGAAAGTGGTATTTTTTCCAAATGGTTTGGAAGCGGAAAGCCTATTGGAGAAATTATCAACTAGTGGATGCAAGCCTATGTGGGTCAGCTAAGTATAACAATTCTTCCTAATGATTTTTTTTATATATCGATTGTAAAGAGGAATTTATGAAACATGAATTATTGAAAGGAGATTATGTTTTTATCATGGTCATAACTTTGTATTTACTGATTGGCAACCAAACTTCAACACAATTCAATACATATTTAAGAAAATGTCTAAATGGATTAGAATAAGAAACATTCCCGTTGAACTCATGTATTTCCAAATTATGTTTAAAATAGGAGATAAACTTGGGGGTTTTGTAGCTATGGAAAAGAACTAGACATGTTCTGCAGATCTGAAAATGCTAGTAAACTTAGATACCAATTTAACTCATCTAAATGTCATTGAGTTTGTTACAGATAATATTAGATATCACATAAAACTAGAATTCTATACTGGACCAGTATCTCATAACATTGTTTAAAGGTTAGGGAATCTTCAACCAACAGTAGTAGGAGGCCAACCTATATTTCAACTAAGATAGATGATGGAGTCAACATTTTCCTCAACAAGGAAAAGGGAGGATTCACAATAGAATCAATCGTTAGGCCATGTGGTCTGGAAGAGTTGGAAGAAGGGGAGATTGTGGAAGAAAGAGAGTAGAACACTCCCTTCCTATTAATCCCAATAGCAGGCAATGATAGTGTAACAAAGAACTACTTGGATTTGCCCCTTGCTTTCAAAAATAACATCCCACTACCTATGGATGAAACTGAAAAATAATCTGAAGAGGCGGTGGTAGAAATAGATAACATAGAGATAGAAGAGGCAAACACAATGGCCAATAATGAGATGCTTGATCTTTTAGTAGGGAAGATTAAGGAGGTTGAAGAGACAATAGATGGACACATCCTCAAGGATTGTGAAAATATAGAAGAAGAAGGCACTATGATTAGGAACCAAGTCTGCAATGAGGTGAATATGGTAGTAGAAGCATAATTGGTATCTAGAGAGCCAAATGAGAAAGGTACGAAGATTGAACATAAGAACAAAGAGACAGTGGGAGAAAACATAATGGATAATAGCTCGATACCTTATCTTGAAGAAGGAAGGATTAGTGAAGAGGATTTTTAGGACAATAAAACAAAGGAAGATAGGATAAAGGATCATGATAAGGTGGAAGAAGAGGTTAATATTCTAATGAATTATGTGTGTAATTAGTTAATTAATGACCTTATGGATGAAATGGTTGATGAAGAAGAAATAACACTACGAAAATAATTGTTAATAGAAAAAAAAAACTCAAAATTGAATGGGGAACCACCAATATCAGAAGAGGAAGAAATGATGGTAGAGCTAAATAGCAAGGAAAGTGTAGAGGGGCAGAGACCCTTGGTATTGCACGAATTGAAGTAGATAAAGAAACTCCTGACTGTGCTAATCAGAGTAAGGAAAGGGGGAGGAAATCCCTATCTGAGCTAAGAATCAAAGATGGGTCTGCAGAGGGACAAACCAAATTAACCTCTATGTTTTATGCAGGGAAGGGGAAGGTCCTTCCTAAAGAGCCATGAAGATCATAACATGGAATTTTATGGGCATGAATGCCCCTAAAAAACAATGTATTATTAAATGTTGCATCAATAACACCAACCCAGATATAATAATGATTCAGGAAACTAAATTAAATACAGAGGACATTGAAACATTCAAGAAAAGACTGGACTTTAGGTAAGTTGTTGGATCCCCTACAAATGGAGCCTCGGGGGGATTAGAAATAATTTGAGATTTGAGGTTTGTTTTGTTTACTATGGACAAATGCAAAATAATTGGACGAGTGGTTGGGTGAAGAGCATAAAAAATAATCTTAATTTTCTCTTAGTGAATGCTTATGGCCCAACACAAATCAGGGATAAAAAAAGAGTATGGTGTGAGATTGAACAATACTTGCAGAATACCCCTGATCACATTTGTATCATTGGGGAGATTTAAATTCCATAACCAATCATGTGGAAAAATGGGGAGGGTGTCAAAAGATGTCACAATCAGCCATAGACTTTATTGATTGGGTCAACAGAAATAATTTCATGAAAATTAAGACTGTTGAGAATGCATTTACATGGAATAATAGGAGAAAAGGATTTAGTGACATAGCTGAGAATTTGGATAGGTTATTTCTTAAAATAAGTATGATAAATTTTCCTCATACCATAGAAGTAGAAATTATGCCAATATCTGGATCAGACAATTACCCTGTCCAACTTACGATTGTAGAAGACACAAGACCTAAAAGATGACCATTTAAGTTTGAACAAATATGGTTGAGAGATGAGAGAGTACTAAAACTAATTGAACACTGGTGGAAGGAAGTAGATGTCTCGGGATCTAAGCTTAATAAGATAGTCAATAAATTAAAGATTATTAAAAATAAGCTTTAGATTTGGAACAAAGATCGTTTTGGCAACATCTGTGAGTCCAAAGCTAGACTAGAAGAAGAAATAGCAGAGGTTAACACCACAATAATTGAAATATGAATGGATGAAACACTATACCTTAGAGAAAAGGAGTTTCTAATAGAATATAATTATATATTATCCAAGGAGGAAATCTATTGGCACCAAAAATCTATAGAAAATTTCCTAAATACAGGAGATAAGAATACTAATTTCTTCCATAATAGCACTAAACAAAGAAGAATTGTCAATAGAATAATTAAAATCAAAATTGGTAATGGAACCATCACATAGGACCCTAAACATATTACAACTGAATTAGCAAAGTATTATGAGAACATCCTCAACAACTTGGAGGGTTCTAGTCTAGGAAGTCAGGAGAGCATATCAACAAACATTTCAAAGTTGATTACAAAAGAGCAAAACAAAGGTTTGATGGCTAGATTATCTAAAGGTGAAATTGAAGTTTCTTTAATGCAAATAAACCCAAACAAGTCACTAGGACCGAAAGGGTTCCTTGCTTGTGTCTTTCAGAAGTGTTGGCACTTTATAGGAGATGAGGTGATTGAGGCCTTAGAAGTTGTTAGAAACTCAGGATGCATGCTCATGGAAATCAATAATACTTCCCTAGCCTTGGTTCCTAAAAAGGACAAAGTAGAAACTTTTGAAGAATTTAGACCAATTGCATCATGTAATACTATATATTAGTTGCTTACCAAGACTATGGCCAATAGACTTAAAAAACTTCTCCCTTTCTTAATTAGTGCCTTTCTTAATTAGTGAGGAACAAACCGAATTTGTCTCAGGTAGATCTATATATGATGGGGTCATTATAGCCCAAGAGGCTATTCATTCTATCCAGAAGAATGGGGATTCTAGTATGATCATTAAACTTGACATTAAGAAGGCATATGATAAGGTTGAATGGTGTTTCCTCTGCAAATGCCTTGAGGCTTTTGGTTTTTCCAAACCATGGATAAACATCATGTTTGAATGCATCTCCACCCAAAAAATTTCAATTTTGGTAAATGAAACCCCTGAAGGTTTTTTAAACATTTCTAGAGGTCTGAGCCAGGGGATCCCATTTCTCCCTTCCTGTTCGTCATCGTGGAAAAATCTCTAGGTAGATCAATAACAAGGGAAAGAGATTTAAATAAAGTGAAAGGAATCAAAATTACAAGTGAGATAGACCCTACCATTCACCAACAATTTGTATATGATACCATATTGTATGGTCAAGGAGAGAGGTAGGAGGCATTATCTTATAAATAAATACTTGACTCTTATTCAAAGGCCTCAGGGCAGGAAATTAGTCAGGAAAAAATAGAAATTTTCTTCTTCAATACTGATGCAAACATGGAAAAAGGAGGTATGTAAGATTTTGAATTTTAAAAGAGGAAAATTGCAATGTAAATATCTAGGATTGTGCCTGGATAAAAGGATGTAGGTCCTCTAAATTATGGGATCAAATGGTGTCTCAAATAAAGAACAGAATTGAATCTTGGAAAGGAAAATGGCTTTCCTCTACTGGGAGGGAAACTATGTTTAAATCTATACTATCTGTAATGCTAATATACCAACTTGATGTAGGAGCATCTTGAGTCTGTGGCAATCCTTCTTAACCAAAAATATTTTTTCTTTTGTTCTTTAGCTTGTTTGGAGACTGCTCAATGAAGTGCTTAGTTACCCTGTTGCTCGGGTACTCTTTTTGTCTTGCTTTATTGACTAGTCTCGGTGTTTGTTGATTTTTTTTGCTCGGTTTGGTCCTTACCGAGTTATTTTTTTGTTGCTCGATGATGTTCTTACCAATTTTTTCTTGTTGCTCGGGTATGCTTTTACTGAGTGGTTATTGTTGCTCGGTGATCTCTTCCCAAGTTGTTTATCCTGATCTAGCCGACTTCTGCATTTAATTTCCATGGCATAATTAATGTGGGGTCTCTCATTGGGATCTGTGTGGACCTAAATTTGGGTCTCTCTTAGGGATTTGAGTGCCGACCTCTTTGGTGGACTCTTTTATATATTTTTTTCTCTATTCTTAGTTTAGGAAGGCAATTCTAGAGGATAATAGATTTTGATAGAAGATTAGGTGTTGAGATTTTTGAAGAGCAGGTCTGTGACCTCGCATGTGTGAAGATCATTTTGTAATCATTTATTGGTATATCTCCAAAACCAGGAAAGCCTTATAGTCTGACATGTAATGAGTTTGATCAATTAATGAAAGATAACTGTTGTTTCTCCTCTCCTGCTTGTGTTGTTTCCGCATTGTGTTCTGCAAGGTTGGTTTGGTATTTGGGAGTGCCTTTGGCCCCACTGCCTACCCTCCTTGTGTCAGGTGGTATCAAAGTGAAGGTTAGATCTAGGTTCCTTCTTATAATACCTAACCCTAGTTGGTTGATATTATTTTGGGGTGGAAGATTGCGATCTGACCTACAATTGCAGAGGGATTCAAGATGGTTCGTGGGAGAGGAAATGCAGATCCAGGTCTAAATGATATGCTAAGATAGATGGTTGCAAGATTGGAAGCTGTTGAGATAACCCAACATAGAGGAAGACATCTTGAATATGTTAGTGATGATAAATTAGAAGAAGTACAAGATGAAGCTACACCTGTACCTATGATGGATCAGAAAGAAGTGAGATTCCTGCGAGCATTAACAAGTTTGAAATCCACACCTCAATTCAATGCTCCTGAGTATAGTGGAAAGTTGGATTCAGATGAGTTGATAGACTGGATAACTAAGATGGAAAAATAATTTGAATATGAGAATGTATCAAAGGAAAAGAAAGTAAATATTGCAAGTACAAAGTTGAAAGGTCGTGCATCCTTACGGTGGGAGCATCTACAATTGGATCGAAAGAAGAAAGGTAAAGATAAAATCAAGGTATGGGATAAAATGGTAAACAAATTGAAAGGCAAGTTTCTACCTTGTGATTAACAGATTAACCTAGTTCAGAGAATACAAAGTTAGAAGTAGAAATATAGCTCGGTAAAAGACTATACTGAAGAATTCTATAGATTAGACATCAGAATTGGACATGTGGAAGATGAGGTGGAAAGAATAGAAAGATAATTGAATGCATTGAGAAGTTCTATACAAGATGAGATCAGCTTGGTCAAGATGGAAAGCATTGAAGAGGCATATCAGTTTTCCCTCAAAGCTGAGGAGAAATTAAACAAGAGATATGAAAAAAGACAAAGAGGCAGAGGTGGTAGATTCCCTAGAGGAAGAGGTAGATCTCATGGTGAAAATAGTAGATCTGAACCAGATAAGGAAAATACGAACACAAATCAAGATAAAGGAAAGATATTGAATTTGATGAAGGAAAGGTATTTTTGGCCTCGGTTGTATAAGGATGTTCAGAAGTTTGTGAAAATCTATAGAGATTGTCAAGTTGCAAAAGGAGCAAGTCAGTATATTGGTTTGTATACACCGATTACTGTTCCTAAGAAACCTTGGAGTGATATCAACATGGATTTTGTTCTTGGCTTACTGAGGACAACAAGAGGTAATGATTCCATATTTGTTGTTGTGGATAGATTTTCAAAGATGACACATTTCATACCATGCAGGAAAACATCATATGTAGTACATATAGCAAATCTTTTCTTTAAGGAAATTGTCAAATTGCATGGATTACTGAGGAGTATTATATTTGACTGAGACAGTAAGTTTGTTAGCTAGTTTTGGAAAATACTATGAAAGAAGCTAGATACTGAGTTAAAGTATAGTTCTACATTTCATCCACAGACTAGTGAACAAACAGAGGTTGTAAACCGAAGTTGGGTAACTTGTTGAGATGCCTAGTTGGAGACACACTGGGTAATTGGGATTTGATGTTGGCACAAGAAGAGTTTGCATACAACATTTTAGTAAATAGAAGTACTGGAAAGACACCTTTTGAGATTGTGATGAAGGTCAAGGCAGGAGGATCCCCAATGGAGATGTCCTATCCCCCAACCAATAACCACACAATGGAATATAAATAACAACACAGAGATTTATATCCACACAATGCAAATACTCATAATAGAATCATTATATTTTCATCCAACATGCCTGGCTGTAAGGCCTTCTGAGTTACGACCAAATACAATGCAATTACAATAGAAACTCTGTAAGATCTTGCAAGATCCAAATGAAACCCTAGCTAGCCTAGATCCACACACTGGTAGGAACACCCAAGGAAGATCTAAACTTGTGCTCGTAAGCCCACCAAACAATCTCCTTGTTTCCCAAGCCGCAGCCACTAGCTCCTCTCAAAACTCGCTCCACAACCACCTCCTCTTCTCCCAGGTGGATGAATAATCCTAGCTAGTATAGATCCACACACTAGTAGGAGCCCCCAAGGAAGATCTAAACTTGTGCTCGCAAGTCCACCAAGCAATCCCCTTGTCCCCCAAGCCGCAGCCACTAGCTCTTCTAAAAACTCGCTCCTCTACCTCTTCCTCTTCTCCAGGATGAATAATCCTAGCTAGTCTAGATCCACACACTGGTAGGAGCCCCCAAGGAAGATCTAAAATTGTGCTCGCAAGTCCACCAAGCAATCCCCTTGTCCCCCAAGCCACAGCCACTAGCTATTCTCAAAACTCGCTCCTCTACCTC
>MU223226.1:1838489-1850669 GCA_018584345.1 Thuja plicata
TATAAAATAATAAATTTATCTTCCCTAGCTAAGAGGGAGTGTTAAAATTATAGCGTCACTCAGATAAATCATCAGTTTACAATAATAGATAAATCATGAAATATATTTATATATATTAATAATAATATTAATAAATAATATATTAATATTTATTGGTATTCATATATATTATATATTCATATACTATTGATTTAATATAAAATGATTATCATTATTATTATCTAATAATAATAATGATAATAATAATTATCTTTGATCGGATTAATAAATAACATCGACTAAATTGCCGATTGATGTTGAGCGATAGTCATCGACTGAATATTACATATATTATGGCGTCGATTAATATCGATCATTATCGGTTCATAACTCACGCGGGTTTATACGGTATTGCAAATGAAAGATAACTAATAGTTATCAGTTTAATAATTCACGCAGGGTTAATAGGTGACAAGGCACAACATGAGGAGCCATGTTTATAATGGACATGACTCCTTGAGGAGTCACGTCTATTATAAATGTGACCCCTCATTCACCTTCACCTTATTTATACGGGAGACCTGAGAATAAGATGAATACACCGAAATCGATAAGTGTTATTCATCCAGTGAATTCAGAATAATAGAGATATTATTTATTCAGAATATCATATGTTCATATTCTAGCAAAGGTAAAATACTTCAATTATTATTTTCTAAATTATATTTAAATCTAAATTTCGTTTCAATTGCATTTACAATTATAATTGTAACAAGCATGGACATCAAGCACATGAATACAAATCTAAGTTGAACAAACCACAAAAGAAACCCTACATGGAAAAATATTGTCACACTTGAAATATTGCATGGTCATACATCACAAGCATGCATGACTAATATGAAGCAAATGTGGAAACCAAAAGGATGATAAAATGCATATCAACTGAGAAGACAAGGTAATGCTTATGCTTGGGATTATAACACTTGGGCTAGTTTCACATCATGTGGTAAGTATGGATATATTGCATCTAACTATATGAGACAATGGAGAACTAAATATAGAAATTGGTCAAACTCTGGAATGGTATGCACACATTGTCAGAAGTTAAGTCACTTAAGTAAAGATTGTAGAGACCGAGTAAATACTTATGGAAATGGAAATACAATCAAAGAAATCACGAGGATAAGAAATCAAATGTGGAGGAGAGCATCAAATGACAATGTTGGGCCAAGCACAACAGTCGATGACACCTCATCCGATGGATAGGTGATTCCACCACCTCCAGTTAAGCAATATAAGTAAGGTATGGAACAATGTTTTGCAAAGTTATATCTTACATTAGTTCCTTGTATTCATTGTACGAATGCCAAATTAGAATCAATTAAGATGCACTATGGTATTATATTTTTGATAACTTTGAACTAGTTGAGTCGGTTAATCTGTATTGAGTAAGAATTCCAGTCGATGAACATGTGAGAGACAACTAAGTTGTTGAGTCAACCAAGCATTATTGTACTCACCGAGTTGAGGTATCTTTAGTATCAACCGAGTGATTTGTTTGTCGACTGAGTGGTTTGTGACGAGCATTTATTGTGCTGACTAAAAGCATTTTGTACAAATTCGATGGAAGTGAACTCATTTGTTCACACAACAATCAAAGAGAAGAGTAGAGAGATTGACAACGAATTCAAAATAGAGCATTTCAAAACATTTTACAGAGATTCAAAGCATATTTTGAACAGTTGAAGGTTATATCTAGTAAGCATTTGGACTTACTGAGTTGTCTGTGATTTCCATTAGAAGCCCTAATTTGAAAATATGATGGCGTCCTCATCTCGAACCATAAAAGGCAAGTTTCATCCACAGGTTGCTGCTCAACCCAATGAAAAAGGCACATTCTCCATGATACCACCTGGGGTTCTATTGGTTCACAATGTAAGAGCATAAATTCATTGCAAAATTAGTGAAATATGTGACTTCGAGCTCATATCGACATATCAGGAGCTCATAACTGATGGAAAGCTAAAGGGCGATCATAAGCATCTGGAAGTGAAAGGGTTAACCAATGCCCTACATTTCCCAAAGGAATTCAAGAAAGAAAGGATACACATTACATTGAGCCAAATACTTGATGGAAAACTATAACTAGATGAGCTGAAGAAGATAAGAAAAGATGTTATACATGCTATAACTGGGTATCCGACAACCGACAAAACAAAAGCCCTAAGGAACCTGCCCAAAGTAGAAATCGAGAAGCTAGCAAGAGTCTAGTGGTATGGTAGAGGTCTAAGGATCAACACCATCAATGATCCTAAATTGAGATTTGGTGCCTATGTTATTGGATATAAAATATTTCAATCGAGCAGACCTAATAACATTGCATGTGGAGCAGTCAACATTCCATACAAAATAGTGAAGAAGGGTTTGCAACTCAACCTATCTAAATTATTGTTGAGGCAACTGGAAGAAAATATGTGAACAATCAGATCGACAAGATCGAATACATGTAAGTTTGGTTCTCTACTGATGTGTACATTTTTCTATCTACAAAATTTCTTTCCCTTCGTTGGTAATGTAACATGGGAGACCAACCAACCAATAACATTGCAAATTGGTGAATTCATTGCAAGTCTAGGAAAAAAATTTGAACCTATTATGAATGATTACTTTATAAAGTTCAAAGAGAGAATGGAGAAAAGAACAAGAATACCAATTTAGTTGGTAGAGAAGTATAAAGAGGATATCTATTTTGTAGTTGACACCGACACAACTCTAATAAAAGTAGTTCAATTGAGGATAGCATGGCTACCTCCTATGGATTATGAAATTGACATAGATTTAGCTTCTAAAGCTATAGAGAAATTACTAAATGAACTTGTTGACAATCTGCCATGAGATTTGACATATATGACAAAGCTAAAACAAGAATACAAATTGGACTTCAAGTTGAGAAAATGGGTAGGAAGAAGACCAAGATAGTCAATACATTGAAAAGGAAAATTGCTATCATTGATGAAGAACTTGATAGATCAGTTGATGATACCAAGGAGAAGACTCCAGTCGGTGATGAAGAACAAGATCAAGATGTCGATGCGACCAAATCAGATGAAATACAAGAAGAGGCACCTAAGGCCAAGAAGGCAAAAGGAAAAAAGGCTGAGACTCCACCAAGGACAAAAACAAGATCGATGACAACACAATCACCACCTTTAAAAAGAAAGGAGTTGCTAAAATTACTAGACCCTCGCCAAAAATTACTTATCAAATGAGGAAGTCTAAGGCTACAACTGAGACCCCATCACTGAGACAAAGGAAACGGTATGTGAAAAATAAAGATGACAACGATGATTCTGATGATAACATTGATCAATTTAAGGTTGTAAATAATAAGTTACCACAAAGTATTGATGAAGTAGCAGAAGTCATAAGGTCAACTAGAAGGTTAGGACATCCGAAGCTACAAGATTATGAAAACTTGACAATCGAGAATCAGGACAAATTGGAAGATGCAATGATAGGTATGATGATTAATTTCAGAAAATTTCATGTAGAATTTTCTACATACATACCACAAGAACTATATGATAAAATATCAGCTAGATGGAATTATGCATTGATAACAGAGAAACAAATGAGAGAGGCAACACTCACTTTACTTAAGGATGATTACACAGTTGAACATATTGATGACATAATGCAATAGTATGCAAAGAAATTTACAAAGAAATCTAGAGCACTCAATATACTTCAAGGGAAATTGAAAGAAGTTTATGAAGAGAGTGTGTGCTAAAATGTTGACACACTTCTATGAGTCATTATATCCAAAATTTCTCAAGAATGAGGTCTCAAATGGTGAATCATAGCTCCCTATTCATGAAGTGCAAGGGTTTGTGATGAAGGCCCTCAGTTTAGACCTAGTTTATGCCCATGCAAGTACACCATGAATGAGAGATTCAAAGAGAGAGAGAAAGAATGCTAGTCTCCATGATCATCAAATATGCATTGCAAATGAAAATGGAAACTATTCTATATGATAACGATGCATGAAAGAAAACTAATCTATATGATAACAATGCATGAAAGGAAATATGCAAACTAATCTATGAAGGAAATATGCAAGATTAATCTATGAAAGGAAATATGCATGCAAGATTATTATGTGAAATGAAATATGAATCTAATCTAACATGCAAGTGCAAGAGTAATCTAAATGGATTAACATGGATGCATGAGAGAAGAAGACAAGAAAAGAGAAGTTGCAATGTTCAAGCTCAAGTGCTCAAACTCTCCTCCAAAATCGCTCTCCAAAACCTGCAACATAACAATAACATGAAATCTTGATATCTATCAAATGAGAAGGAGAGGGCTCCTTATAAAGGAAAGTGTGGAGAGGAATGCATCCTTAAGCGCAATGTGGGATAAATCCCTAAAAGGAAAGTGAGAGGAAAAATCCCACCACTTAGAAATATGTGTGGAGAAAAAGGAGTTTTATTTATTTTTTATTTGATTTATTTCCTTTTTTTCATCAAAAAGAGAGCTTTAAGTGGGAATTTTATTTATTTAATTAGAAGAGGGATTATTTAATTAAAAAAAGATTTTAATTAAATAAGATAAGATTATTTAATTGAAAGAGAGATTTTTTTTTAATTAAATAAGATTATTTTATTTAATAAAAAGGGATTTTCTTTTAATTAAATAAGATCATTTTATATAATTAAAAGGGGTGTTTTATTTTAATTAAATAAGATTATTGATGAAATGATCAAACCTTAGGAAATATTGAAATAATTGAATTAATTATGATTTGATTGAGGAAATTGATTTGAATTGAAAATATTGAAAAGCATTGGTTCAGTAAATTGATAAATTGATTCTGTCATTTGATAAATTGAAGAATCGGGGCCCATAGTCTAGGCGACCATTTTAGGGTGCATGCAGAGAGTACTATGATTTGGAAAAATTTGTTGAGTCCAACCGAGCAAACATAGGACATTGCATCAACATTCGATACCAAGGGACATCGACTGAGTATCGAAATAACTAATGTTGAAGATGTATTTGTTGATAATGTAATGGATGGTATTCTTGAGCTACTGAAAAATCTTGGACATGTAGAGATCACAGTAGATGACATAACCGAAGGTGATCCTGATGACAAAGCAAAGGAAGATGAAGTAATAGTCAGAGCTATTGAGAACCTTAAAGGACAAGATACAACCGAGGTCGCTCGAGCTATGGTTCCAGGTAATCTGCCCATACTGGTCCAAGATATTGATATTGAAACTAAAGCATTAAAGGTTACACCTGAGTAGGTAACATATACACATGAAGATAATGGTGATGAAAAAGGTAAAGAGACCGAGCATAGTGGAGCAACTACACAAGGTGATGCACCTAAAGAAACCACTGATGCGACAGAAAAGGGTGAAGGTAATACAAAGATGATGGTAGAGACTTCTACCACTAACACCAGATCAGTTACCAAGCCACCTACACAAGTCATCACACTTATCGAGCCACCAAATCTAGATACCGAGCAAAAGGCTATTATCACTAACACTATCTCCTACCTCAAGTGTACAAGGAAAGAAGAAGAAAAATAAGAAAGGGAGAAAAGAACCAGTCACCCTTGATGAAATCATAGACATCTATGAATGTGATCTGAGGACACTTGATCCTAAAATACTCAGAAAATATGGAGAACTATGCACCCGAAAATCAACTCAAGACAAGTCGAGGTTAGAACATAAGTATGCACAGGTGTTAGAAGAAACTAAGGAATCTTACAACAAGTTGTTCCCGATGTGAACATAAATAAATCTGACCCAATCATTGATCAACTCACACTGCTCACCAAGGCAATAAATAGACCAGATATTGATGTCGAGTAGAAGATATAACAAAGAGCAGAAAAGAAGATTCAGTACAAGATTACTGAAAAGATCAGCCAATCAGTGGCAGTTAACAAGGTAACACTCTCAGAATCTATAACAACATTAGAAACTTTTATTAGTCATGCACTTACAATTCTGCATAAGTTATGCACACTAGATCACTTCACTACCGAGCTTAGTGAAAACATGCAAAAATTAGATGATGATCTAAAAAAGAGTGCAAATCGTCTTACAATCGAGCAACATGCATTTCAAATGCATTACTCCAAGGTTATACAAACACAGCGGTTGAGACTTGACTTGAAGAAGGAAGAGAATGTGATAAGAGATCGAGTAACCAAGCTTTAGGGTATGTTACTACCATATTTAGCATTGATGCAAAAACATGTGACAATGACAAATAATTTGATTGCCACCCACCCCTAAACTATCATTCAAAAAGAGCATTTATGACATACACACTCAATTGAACTTGGAACAGTAGCACTTAAAAGAGGAATGGGAGAGACTAATGGAAAATATCTAGAAGACCCATACCAACATTTTTGACAAGTTGTAAGTTATTTATTTTTGTCATTAATTTTAAAAAAGGGGGAAACATATGTATATATCTATGCATATTGAGAGCATGTACAAAGGGGGAGTCATTGAGTTAATATGTATAAGGTACTGTGTATACTACATATATAAATTTTTGATACTAATGCCAATAGGGGAGAATGTTACTCCATATGAGTTTAAAGGTTGTCATTAGTATTCAAGTATGCAAATTGCTAGCCATTAACAGAGTCAAAGATAGACTAGTCGGTAATGATCATCGAGTGCAGAGTTAACCGAGTGCAGTGATCATCGAGTAACAGACTTACCGATCAACAGTATACACAAAGCACCGAGAGATAATATTTACCGAGTAAACGATAAGTTACATAAAAGTTTGAAATGACACATCAATCTAGGTAAAAACATTTTTCAAACCTGGATAATGGTTTACAATGATCAAGGAGGACATTAATTACACATGCACTCAATAATTTTTTATGTTTCATATGTATAGATGATCAAGGTAAATTTTGTACACCGTTGATCTTAGGTTTTCTAAGATATTGTAAAACCCTAATTAGGTCAAGAGGTTTGATATATGTAAGGATAAGATGTCATTTTCATAAGTGTTGATGATCAGATTATGATCAAGTAGCCGCCACACTAAGGACATCAGAAGACCATACAAGAGTTTTATCACAAGGATTTTGATTGAAGCATTCAGTTTTCAGAATAGAGACAAGGCTACCAAGAAGTACAAAAGGTATTATCGATCACAGTAAGGTGATAAGTTTATTATACTTAAAGGATTTGTTATCCACAATATTCAGATTGTATTTGTTTAGATCAAAAAATTTGTTACTCTCTGACAATTGTAACAAAACCTTAAATCTCCTAACTGAGTAGACTTAACCGTCTTTGCCTAAATCTTTTAACAGAGTGCATGCATACATTATGTTGAAAAATCCTCACATGAGGTAGATATAATAAATATTATTGTTACTCCTAATAGGATAAGGTCACTATAAGTGATCAATCTTTGTAAGCTTTAACATACTACTTTATTACTGCAATAGTGAATCTTTGTGGGTCTCATCCCCACCATAGTTTTTACCTTCTAACATGGGTTTTATGTGATACCAAAATACATGTGTTATGTGTACATGAGTTTATGAACATTTTATTGTTTTTATTACATGCATTTACATTTCACCAATGACATTACATGTATTGTGAAATAAATCTACTCAGTTGGTTATTACAATTTATGATTACAAAGATTTGTTTGTAAATTTTTTAAGGGTACTGATTCACTCCTCCCCTCTCAATACACACCTTTCTATTATTCTAATAGTTGGATAGTTGTCATAATTATATGTAGGATTAAATGGGTGGGACAAGAAAATGGGAAGTGATGAGAGAACTCTATGGAGGCATTGAAACTAGAATGTAAAGGATCATTGCTACTCCTCCTTGAGACAAAGTCAAACACCATGTAATCTCATTAGCATGTAAATGGGGAGGGTTTGTGTAATCAAGGATGAAATGACTACAAAATGTAATCTCCTATATATGATCCATTTCAATTAAGGATAAAAAAATTATGTAATGTAAAGACATGAACTGTTAAAATGGCTCTAAATATATTAGTGTTAATTCTACCATTGTTCTGCATTTGTAAGATGTGAAGTTGTATAATTATAATAAACCAAACTTTAAAAAGAAGTTCCGGGATATACCAGAAGTTTTCTTTACTATGTTCTTTCCTTTCGGTGCCCACACTGATCGGAGTTGGAAGATTTTAATTTACTTAAGTAAAAATTAAAATTCTCTAGCTACAACCTTTTACCCATAAAAAAACTAATATATATTATTCTATTTTTATAAAACCAATATTGTATAATTATATAAATAATAGATATAATAATAATAATATTGTAAAAGATTATTTAATAATTTAAATTACTATTTTTACAATTTTACTAATTTTAAAAAAAAGTTTCTTCCTTTACTTTATTAATGTGTCTCTCTTTATTCCTTAGTTCTTCCTCTACTATGCAATACTCACATTTTTTCTTTTGTGGCGACTTTGTTTTTGTTTTCCCACACCCAAATCTATATTTTAGTTCTTGCGAGAACTATAGCAGAGGGGACAATGGTAAACAATGACTAATCTAATCTTTAACTGCCAATCAAAATTCATATTTATTTTTAGATTTGTTTTTGTTTGCTAAGTGCATAATTTAAGATGCATATTTTTTTATAGGAGATATTAATCAAAGGATTTTTGGCACTATATAATTGGAGCTTCAGACGTGTTTGAAGATTATCATAGGTTCTGCAAAGATTACGAGACTAGAGAATGCACAAAACTGAGGTGTGTTGATAGATTATCAACAAAAAGATGTTGTTACGAGCTTCAAGGTCAAAACAAGATCAATCCCAAAACAATCCACACACCTTATCTTCATTTGCACATTTTGCATATGGTAATGGGGGCATTTGTATTATATCTATCAAAATTCCTCTATCCCTTATGCTTTGGATGGTCGTTTATCCCTAATGGAAGAAGAAAGAAACACCTTTGTAGACTACTTACGGTCATTCTAGGAGGCTACAATATTTTTGAGGTAAACTAATTCACATTCCCTATTAATGATTCCACATTTTGTAGGCATGCCCAAAGTGGAGACATAGATGGTGGAATTTGGACTTATGTCTAATGACTATTTCTGACAAAAAAATTGTCAACATTGAAGGAAATTGTTTAATTACCAATCTTTATGTGCAAGTAAAGATCATGATATGAAACTTTGCCTTGGAATCTTTTCTCCATGCACTACATTGACACCTCTTGAGAAAAAAATAACATAATTCAAATCCAAAACTGTCTCCCTAGATGTATGGGCAATAGTGGATTTGAAGAAATCTGATTTCCAAATGCTATGGTAAGTGATTTACTCTCGTGATTTAGTAAACAAGTTATAGTGAAATAAAAAAATTCCTCCTGATAATGCAATTTGAGTGTATCTAAAAGTTCAATTTCTTTTTCTTAGCCTATAATTTAATTTTATTAGAGAGAAGATTACTGTTTTGCAATGACAATTGCGTGTAGGTGGGTCAAATTCATTGTCAAAATGTGGATTAGGGAAAGATAGGTGCGTCGTCTGACCAAATAATTAGCGTGAAATAGATAGACTGAAAGAAATCTTTAATGGGCGATGTTATGGAATGTACCAAAGTAGATCACAAAAGCTGGCCTGCAATCTGCATTACCACTTTTATGAAAACATGGCATGAGAGAGGTTTCAAGTGTGAGGCAATTAATCATGTGTACGGTCACGAGCTTGCTCGGGAGGGGAAGCCTACTGGCTTAATTACAATTATTTTATAACAAGATTTCTTATGGTAGGAAGAGAAAAGGTGCTCACATAAACAACTAGTTTTACAAAAGTTAAAGTAGAGAAACAAGCAAGAAGCACACAATTGCAGTTGGAAAGAGATAAAGTGGTGGTATAAACAATTATTTTTTTCTTTGTTTGAAATTAAAAATATAAAATTCAGAGTACACAGGTAAGTGAGGAAAGAAAATCAATCCTATTTGTATTTTGTCTTTTTAGTTTTTCATTTTTAATAAAACATTTTGTTGTTAAATTGGTCGATCCATATAGTTGTATTGGTTGTTGGAAAAGTGTGTAGCAAAACCAACCCTGCCTAGTAAAGATCACAAAAAAATTAGTTTTTTTAATATAATAAACAATTGAAAAGGATTAATACGACAAAAGATTATAAGGAAGATATGAAAAAAATAGATTGTATTTACTTGAAAAACAAAAATTTCAAGCAAGGAGTGTTGTTTCAGTGAGGATGTGTCTGATAAAGTCCGCAAGATGAGTTGCATAAGTCAAGTTTCATATGTATGAGTTGCAACTAGAAATTCAAATATTTTTTCATATTGTGGTCTTTTAATATCTTGTAGGTTGATAAAAGTACCAGTTATCATGTATGTATGATAAATAAATAATCTATTGATTTGTATAGCATTGGAAAATGGATGACTAGAATAAGAAATATAAACAAGATGAAGAACAATTATCCCTGTAAGATATCGCATGTGAGAAAAACTTATGCATATGTCAAAACTTTGCATCTCATTTTGTGTAGCTTTTTTCTAAGTGCTCTGTAATTGACATTGAATAACAAATTTAGTCATTGTTTAATGGAAAAATTGTGCTTGCAAATTGAATAGGTGTAGAATAGTAGTGTTCAAAACATTACATTTGTAGTTTCATGTGCAATATAAATGACAGAGTTATTCATTACAATTATTAAAGTATCTTGTATTTGGAATCTATGCATGACATATACACACACACATGTCTTTCTTGTAGTATTCAAATGATATGTTCATAAGCTCTGGAAAGTTCTGTATTAAGAGGGTGGCATGAAAGTTGCAGTGAATTGTGCCATATGCAATATCAATAATGCATTACAAATATGATTGGTATGTAAAAGTTGTTATGGTTTCATGTGTTGTGCAATGATCAGTGTTATTAGCAGAGGTGTTTGTCAAAGATACTATGTTGTAGCATTTCACACATAGAGGCTTGTACGATGTCAAGTGTGTATTTTTGGCTTTGAACAGATCAGTGACCTACAAGTGGGTAGAGAACATAAAATGTCAAAGCATGTTGGGTTAAAAAATAAAGCATAAACTAGGAAGTAGGCAATATGAAATTTGTTTCTCTTCACCTCTATATTGAACAAGGCGAGCTTTTGAAGGTTCCCTTGAAGGGTTTCCTTGGTATAATTATCATTTAGCTCATCAATGTATCTAGACAATGTTGATTTTATCATGTTTATTCCTCTTGGGCCGCTGCGGGCAACATTTTTTAACAAGACTAGAGGTGTTTTTGTTGAAGCAAGAATCTATTCAAGGCTTGCATATGCATTGGCATGGGTGTTTAAGACTATAAATTAAAAAAAAATGAGCGGGTTAATTGTTTGTAAACATGAAATATTCAATGCATTGAAAAATGAAAAGCCTGTAACAATCATAAAATAATTTTGCAACTGCCTAAATATATTCAGATAAAGCAATAGAAAAAAATATTTTGAACAACAAGCTATATCACAGGTAAACCAAGAAACAAAGACGAAAAAACAATCATTGTGTGTCATAACTCTCACTTGCCTTTTGCTTCCTCTTTGATTGTTTCATTCAATATATTTTACTGGTTTTACAATTTCTCCTTCTACTTTCAACTATACTAAGTCATATTAACATGTCCATGCACATTATTTGCATTGTCATATGAAAGGGAGAAAATAATACTTTTGTATTGATCTTTGTTGATACATATACCTATTTATGGATACATGTTCATATTTTCATATATATACAAGAGGAAAAGCTATCAATGAAAAAAAAACCCATTCCCAATATATCAAATCCAACCATTGCCTCTCATTCATAAACCATACTTTACTTCTCACTTTGTGCTTGCAAAACAAAAACAATACGAGTTGGGGAAAATCACATTGCATTAACCACTATTGCAGCTGGCATTTACCACTATCACAAATGACATTTAGCACTACCAAAAATATTTACTCCACCAACCACTATATTAGAGTCGGTAACCGGACATAATAACCCAGCCAAAATAACCCTGGACACAATAACCCCGCCATAATAACCCAAGGACACAATAACCCAGGGTCACAATAACCCATGGACAAAATAACCCATGGTCAAAATAAC
>MU223226.1:1851147-1877903 GCA_018584345.1 Thuja plicata
GGGTTATTTTGACTGCGGGTTATTTTGGAATGGGTTATTATGACCCTGGGTTATTTTGTCCTCGGGTTATTGTGGCCGGGTTATTCTGTCCAGGGTTATTTTGGCCGGGTTATTATGTCCTGTAATCATTAGAGTCGCAGCAAATGTGGCCCCTTCTTTTTTTCCCCCCAATTTTCTAGATTTAAAACAAGAAAAACCACCAAGAAAAAACAACTGACCAAGCAACTAATTTTTCAAAATCGCAAGAAAAAACATTTTTGAAATTTATATGTCCTTCACTATACAAAAACTATACACTTTGACCAAAAAAATGCATGCCTTCATAAACTTAATAGACAACTGCTCTACCAAATACATTTTACAAGACATATTGTTTGATCCGGTTTTCCTTATATATCATATTGGAGATTCAAAAACCAATTAGTTTTTTTACTAATTTTATCGATTGATATCAAAAAATTTACAACAAAGATTTTTTTTTGATCAATTGGTAGGTATAATTTTTATATAGTATTGTTATGCATTTAGTAGGCTCAGCATTGTTTTATTTATACCATTTGATAGATGAAAATATGTCATTGGTAGATTTAAACTTGTTATTTTGTCAAAGAGAAAGATAAATTTTCCATCAAACTCTATAGTCTTTGCATAATATGGCACATGTACATTACAAATATACTTTTCCTTGCAAAATTGAAAAAATAGCGGATTGGTCGACTATAACCCAAATCACACCTATATCATAAAATTAGGTTTATTCATTTGCCAAAAAAATCACTTTCCTTTGTTACAACAAGTGTATGTCTAATGCATCTCAAAACAGATCCAAATTATAACAATCTCATGCATCCTTCATATTACAAATCTACACAACCCAATCTACAACTGCGTTCGATGGAGACACACTAGTCATCTATGAACCTGCCTTTGGTAAAAATTTTGTAGGACAAAAAAAAGAACCAATTGTCCACATTGACTTTGTCGATAGCATTGGTCAAATGATCATAATAACAAACTTAAACAATAGACTAATTGAAACAATGTTTCCCCAATTAACACTCGGCAAAGGCATTCATATAACCGACTTTATTGTGAAAAAAATCTAAATATGAACTTGGGGATGTTGATTATTGTCATCAGTTCATGCCATAAACCACAATCAAAAGTATTTCCTCAGTCATCCAACAACATAGGCTTGCACCCAACAGTTTTTTAGTAGTGAATATTCACCAATTGGTGAAATGTGGGGCCTGAAGAGCTAAAAAATTAGAGAATAGTATTGGTGTAATGGGTAGTCAAATTGCCTAATTTGCACACACTATTAGTCTCATGTGTGATTAATTTGCCACCTTTTGGTTGAAACAATCATTTGTAGTTTTATCTTTCGCCACCAACACCTACACGGTTTAAATAGTTCTTAGACTTAATTTTCCCCAAATTTTTAGACACATGCAAGAAACCACTAATGTACACCATTTAAATTTTGAGGGTCCATATCACTATAAACATAAATTATTTTTTTCTTTTGTTTAGACCCAATTTGCCCCCAATTATTATTGATCGACAATGTCATGTCCATATTTATCTTCAAAGTTGAAACTGCACCAACACAATCCCATCCAAATTCACCAATTTTTTTTCTCCTAATTTTAGAACAATGGGTAATTTAACAAATTTTGTTTGATATAAATACATGACAAGGCAATATTTTACACCTATTGTTTGATTCAGACTGCACTTCTAGAGCCTCTTGACACAAGTTACTCAGGAAATGCTTAGATGTTGAGTCACTGACGAACCCTATGAAAAATTAATGGTAAGTGACAAAGGTTATAAGATTGTTGTTAGTGTTTTCCATTTTGAGTTGTTAGTTATTGTTTACATGGTATGCACTATAACAAGACAATTTATCTATTTTATTTTCCATTTTTTATCTGTTACTATTTTTTGTAGGAATCATATTCCTTCTTGCAGCTTTTGTTAGTGAGAGATGTTGAGCAACAAGACTCCTAAAATTATCATAGGGAGGCCATCAAAACACAAAAATAAAAATATAATGTCATACCTTTGTGATCTATCAAAAAAAGCTACAACATCAAAACTTGCACCCAATGCTTTAATTGATTCAAATTCCCCTGTCGCATAGAATGTTCCAATGGATACCCAGTGTAGCCAGACTAATTCAATCAAATTGGATAACAATGTCGATAATGCTATTGTGGACAATATCATTGTTGCTGACAATGTTGGTGGTGTTGCTGATGAGAATGTCACAAATGTTGGTAACAATGCTTGTTATATTGTTGCTGAGAATGTCGTAGATGCTACTACTGACAATGTCAGTGATGTTGTTACTGAGAATGCCATAGATGTTATTGCTGACAATGTTTGTGATGTTGTTTCCGCAATAGGTGATGTGTTGAGAAGATATTTCTATTGTCATTGATGTCAAAACCTATACCAATTGGTTGTACTAGTTGCCTATGCTTTGGATGGTATAATTTATTGTACAGTTTCATGTGGCAATAGTTGTTTTAGATGGTTACCTATTGGTTTTGAAATAATATCCTATTTTTTATGGTACATCTACTATGATCTATGGTAATGTTTTGGATAGTTCTACCTTGACTGTTGATGTTCAGAGTTTCTTACGAGTATCTTCGGTATTCAACCCTTCATGCAGTTTATCAGAAGTTTTGGTATAACAATAAAACCATTTTTTTGATTCTTTTTTCTCATATGTTATCTTTTGGTTGATGTTGATTTTGGTATGATCAAGGCATGGTCTTGGTTGTGGCATTACATCAGTTTCAGAATAGTATCTTTTGGTGCTTTTGTTATGAAATGAAGCTATCTTATGTAAGACCTATATTTAGGTCCCATAGTAGCATGATGTATATTTCTCATATGTAGGACTTATCTTTTAGGTCTGTTTCTAGTGCATTTATCTTTAATGTATACTTTATTATATTCAATCTGACTTGGTTTGCTAGGCTGACACATGGTTGGTTGTTCATCGAATATGCATATATATATAAAGAACATATTTTGGATCTGAATTAAGGGTGAGAGTGTGTTTGATGTTGGTATTATGCAAATAATAAAGGTGATATGATGTGAATATGATCATACATATAATTTTGAGAGAAAATTGAGGATATAGTGAAGAAGGAATCTTAAGGTCATTTTGTTGTTGAATTGAAGGTTGGCATAATATTGTTTTTGGTTTTGTTGTTGATAGGGACAATACTATTCACTAGAACTGAATCCATCCATGTACAAATACATATACATTAGTTCAAGCTTTGTTTGTAAGAATTCTTTTTTTATTAGTTGTGATGGATGTTTTGTAATAAGAGCAGTTAGCCTTACCAGCAGTGAGCCTTACCTGTAGTGAAAATTTGTAAAGATCACCTTAACTAGTGTAACCTTAACTCATGTTCATATTCATGAGAATTAGTTTCTGTGTGATTTTTCCCATCTTGGGTTTTCACGTTAATTCTTGTGTTCATTTTGTATGGTGTTTACTTTCATGTGTTTATTGTAGTGTTATTTATTTGTTTATCATTATCACCATGACAGTTAAATTTTTTTAAATACATCTCAAGATAGTTGACTCTACCCCCCTCTCAATTATCCGGGGTTGTTAAACAATTGGTATCAAAGCTTGGTCTCTTACAAATAAAGTCTAACCGCTTGAGGGTGATCTCGGTTGGTTGAATAGATAGCTGGAGAATACTAATCTCATGAACATGTAAAGGTTATGCTAGATGATATTGAATAAACAAAATCTGAGAATGAGGAACTGAAAGAAAATCTTAAGGAAGAAAATGGTTGTATCTCTAAGATGAGGGAGCAAATTCATAAATTTAAAGCAAGACACAAATAAGTGAGCAAGGAACTAAAAGAATAAAAAGGGAATGTTGTAAATCTAAAATTATAGTCGGAGGATTGAAAAATGATTGAAGAAAGTCTCAAGGACATCATCAAATACAAGTCTGAAGAAAATGCGAGGTTAGATCATGAACTAATAGAGATAAAATCTGAAGCAAAGGTATGTGAGAGCAATACCATCTTAGAACAACATTTATCTATGCATAAGATTCACAAGGAAAAGGAAGTTCTTGGGTTCTCCGGTGACAACTCAAATTAGAATACTAAGATTGATGAGAAAGTTGTTAAAGCTAAAGCTAAATTAGAAGTCACAAGCAAGATTTAGAACACCATTGTACTAGCAAAATTTCCCCCAGTTAGACAACCCAATGTTCAAAGGTATTTATAATTTAATGGACATTATTTTATTTGCAAGAATTTTGGACATAAAGCTATAGATTGCAAGTGCAGAAAAGGTTAGAATATTGAATGCTTTAAGTGTCACAAGTTTGGTCATTAGGCGAATAAATGCAGAAGTCAAGTTTCTAATTTAGTTAAGGCAAATGGGATGAAAAAAATAATTTCATGGTGATTGCTATGTATGTCATAACTATGGTCACAAGGTTGTTCAATGCAAATCTAGAATTCAATCAGTCAGGATAGGACAAAATAATGTGAAATGTTTCAAATGTGGTCAACCTAGTCATTATGCTAAAACATGCAAATATGTTGTTTCTCTAGGAATATAAAAAATGATAAGAATGATGTTGTTTTAGAAGAATCTAAGAAGACTTTTATGGTATGTAATAAAAAGGAAACTAGTGAGGAGAATTTGGTGGCACCGGATCCTGGTGCTAGGTCATCTGACAATTGAGCCTAGAGCTTTGGTTCAGGGGGAGTATCAAATTCCTAAATCTCTCAGTCCCCCTGCCTACAATGATATCATTTATTTATCTGGTATGAATAGTTTAATTATGTTTGATTCAGTTTGATTAATGTACAATGTATGAATGATTGTGTCATCATCATTAATTTGTGTAGAAAAGGTAATTATGAGGAGTTAAGGGTTAAAAAGGTAAAATTTCAAATCATTTGACACTATTTTTAAAGGAGAAAGAGAGGAAAATTTGTAGAGCTATCAAAATTTTGAAATTGCAAAATCAAGTGCAAAAATGGAGTCTAGTTTGATTACTCATAAATCTAACGAAGTTACCTCAACAACGTTAAATAAGCTTGTACTAGAAGAATTTGATCATAGGGGGATGAGGTATATGGAAGGAAAATTTGAAACCTGATGAATTACAACTTGTTCGTGGTATGAGGCTAGACATTTGGGGAGAATTCCCCTGGATTGTAGAGAAGGATTTTGTTATGTATTTGTTTAGTCAATTTAAGGATGGATGCTTGATGTTGGACAAACTCTATGCTATCAAAAAAGAGCTTATTGAAGTTATTACTAGTTTGTACAATGAAGCAAATATTCTTGGTAAAAGGTCTATGAAGTATGATGAAGTTTTGGAGCTTACTGATATTGTTTGTGATCAGTGTGCATTACTAATCAATACCCTTGGTGATCCATTTGTGAGGTAGTTGCATATGGTATAGCTTATTAAATATTTTCCCATAATTTTTTTAGTGCTACATATATTGTAGCTGTGTATTTATCACATAAGATGGTTAGGAAAAATATACAGTTTGATTTGTGTGGACTGTTGCTAGAAATTTTTCTTGAGAATGTGAGAATGTCTTTGAATGAAGGGTATGCCTTCCAATTTGGGTCTCTGATCATGTGATTTGTTTTTTACTTTCTAAGATCCATACTTGGTAGATAAAACATGGATTGGTTACTTGACATTCCTGTTGGAAGACAAATTTATAGTTATTTGGAGGGTTTGGAGGATAGTGTGGATATGTGCAAAGATTATTATTTTTGTCTTTGAAAACAAGTTTTTTCTCTGGTAAGGTTGTGTCTGGGGAATTTACCATTGGCTAAATTAAGGAGGGTTCCTCCTCCCATAAAAGAGAATTAGAAATTGTGATTGATGGTTCCTCTCCAAAACCTAAGAAAAAGAAAATCAGTGCGAAGGGAAAGGAAATTGTTACCTTATCAGAAGAAGAAGAAGAAAAGGAGGAAAACAAGACTGAAAAGGATGATGTGTTTAAGTTTGAGTTAGGGTCCATTGACTCAGTTATTTTTTAGACTATGTTGGAAGAAGAATAATTTGATATAATTGGTGATATGTGGTTTTCTTTCTCGCTGGTTAGCAATACTGAAATTGAAAATACTTTGATGGATCATTTTCTTAACAAGGATATTACTATTTCTACTATTTATAATTTGATACCAGTTGACTTATTGAGAATTGTTTTTGATTAAAAAAAGCATCCAGAATGAGGGGGCTAACCCAACAAGAAAACAAAGCCAGCATGAGAAGTGCCAGACTACCAGCACATAACCAATGTCAGCACACCCTTAGCTAATCCCTTTTTTGAAAATCAAAAACCAGAAACTAGAAACCACATGCCCCAACTTCAACATGAAGTTGGTAACCAACCTGTTAACACCAAAAAACACCAACTTCACCATGAAGTTGGTAACCAGTCTATGAATGTTAGTATTAGTAATTTTTTTAAATAAAATATCATAAGTAAGAAAGCAAGTAATAGTTTTGCGGCCAACAAATTTAAACATAGCAATAGACAAGCTCAAAATGGCTGACCACTAGAAATAGCCATAAAAAAAATCATCAAAAAAGAATATAGAAACTACTTGGGATTTTTACCCCCTCCATTAAGCATCAAATTTAGCCAGTCCTCCACAAGGAATTGGAAGAGCTTCTCGTCATTCTTTTCCTCCCTAGGGGTCTTTGAGTTCTCCATGTGTAGCAGCTAAAGGTTTGTAGCCGCCAAATGCATAACTTTGATAGAAAAATCCAAAATTTTGTTGAAGCTCTCACCCATCTCTCTAATTTCCTCCTTCACCTCCTGAAGGTCCTTTTTGGAGACTAAGTTCTAAACTGAGGCCCGTAGGCGCTTAATTTCCTCCTGCATTTGGTGAGGGTCTCCCTCAGCTTCCACCTTACCCTTAGCCTCCACCTTACTCTCCTCTGGGTCCTCCTCCTTATTACCCCTAGTTTCCTTCTTAGTATCAAAATCCACTTGCAGTCCAGGCAAGGTAGTAGTAAGTGGTGACTCCAAATGCTTTTCTTCAAACAACTTCTTTTTGGATAAATCCATTGTGGGAAGTTTAAAACTTGCCAAAATCTGGGAAGATTCCTGGCTTATCTCGACTTTCTCCTTAGGCAAGGTGACTTTTCCTCTATCTTTGTCATAGTCATCCTCATCTTTTTTTATTTTTCCCCTTTCTTTTTTTCCTCACTACTTCCTTTCTTCCTCCCTTCTTCCTCCTTCGAATCCCCCTCTTCTTCTTCATCCTCCGTATATCTTTTCCTGACTGCTTTTTGTTTAACCCAAGTGTTGGAGACAATTCTGTGGGACCTCCTCCTATTGTTTTTTTCATCTTCTTCTTCCTCTGAATCAATGTTGATTTGAGTTCCTCCCATCAGACCCACTTTGTCTTTCTTGGGTTTATTACACACGGGAGTTTGGATTTTGGAGGACGAGGTGGGTTTGAGATTTTGAAGCCATTAACTATTTAGGAACATTAGCAGAGGGGGTGTTAATATCCTACTGAGTGAAAATTCTAGGAGGGCACAAAGCAAGGTGGAAATTATACAGACAGAGAATAAGGCCTTGGTGGAGAATGCAATAATTTTGCTTGGATTTTTTCTTATCTCTCACATCCATCACCGAAGCCTCAAGTGAGTGTAGCAGGAAAAAGGAAAGGAAATAGTATCATTGTAGTGAAAATGATTAAGCAGAGGAAAGTGGTAGTTATAATAGGTTCCAAAATGACCTTCAAGAGTAAGGTATTTCATCAAAATTAGGCATACCCTGTTCTAGGGATCAGGTAGCACATCCTGTTTGAAGTCCCTACGAATCCATACTGGAATCTCTGATTTCTTGAAAAATATTTTGATGCTAGTATCATCTCTACTTTTCGATATGTTCTTCCACTTTCTTCCATTAATGGAGATCCCCATTTCTTGGGCAATAACCTCTTCATTGATTTCAAAGGTTATCCCATTTATGGTAACCTTGCGATCATCCCAAGAATTAACCAGCTACATCAAAATTTGCTCATCATTCCCCTCCATGGCTTCCATGTAAGGGTAAAAGCCTCCCTCCTTTAAGTACGTAACTGCACAAGAGTTTTTGAGAAACCCATCTTCAATTTTGGATGGATTCACCCAGACCATATCACCACCCATATCAGAACTGTGCTCAGAAAGTTCCTCTTCTTGAGACTCAAGAGACATACCACCCGTTCTGCCACCACACAGACCAACCTTCACCCAAACTCAAAAAAGAAAGCCAACATAGAACACCCAGTGAAGGAAACCAGTGTAGAAGAAGATGAAAATCCGCTTAGGATTAAAACTAGATGCTTTAATTATGAGCTATAAATTCACCTCATAATAGGTACTAATCACATGGCAGGTCGAAATGAAAGCAATGCAGGCCCATGAAATGAAATGATTGTGTATCTTGGATTTAAAATGCCAACAAAGCCCAACTGTCTTATCAGGGTTCCCAAGACTTGTGCCAATCTCCACATCAGTAATTTTCTTTAAAGTGTATGTACTTTCATCCAAACAAGCAATAAAATCCCATCTTATCAGCAATATACTAAAATTAATTTTCTTTCCCATTTCACTTTTGAAAATTGAATTTGTGCTACGTCTCGTACAACTACAAGCTGCCTTTATCCTCTAATCAGGGTCATCCACATGCCTCATCATTTAATACCCTTCTTATTTCATTCTCAATGAGAAAAACTATTTGCTTCGTCAGTGAATTCAAATTTCTCTAGCACTTAGTTCCTTGCATACTAAGACCTGTGGTAGCCGGCACGTCTGCAACCATGTTTCCCTCTTTGTAAATGTGCTGGAA
This sequence comes from Thuja plicata, assembly GCA_018584345.1. Lineage (NCBI taxonomy): Eukaryota > Viridiplantae > Streptophyta > Pinopsida > Cupressales > Cupressaceae > Thuja > Thuja plicata. Next base: position 1,860,034 of record MU223226.1, read on the forward strand.
TTTGAATTCATCCAGCCTTGGGAGAAATAACCATATGTCCTATAATAGATTGGATATATTCCAGCTAGCCTTGTAGTTTCCTTTGACCATCTCTATCATGATTTCTGAGTCTCCTTCGATAATCAAATTTTTAATTCCCATGGAAACTGCCACCTTCAGACCCCAAAATAAGGCTGAGATTTCTACCACATTATTATAATTTTTCCTGAGATGAACCACATAAGAAATAATCATCTACCCAAAGTGGTCTCTGATAATACCTCTACCCAGAGCAATCCCATTAGAGGCAGCCCCATCAAAATTAAGCTTGGTGTAATTCTCCTTCGGGGAGCCCACTTAGTATTTCTCCTCACAACCACCTTGGAGCTATCAAAAGAAAAGAAGGAGGTAGGGAGATGCCAAACCTGAGCTATTCTACAATCTAAATCCTTAGGGGGGAATTGAGGAATTCTCCACTGGCAAGTCACCAGGTTTTCCTTTAGCAGATTAGCAACTGATCTCACCATCTCCTCAATATTTGTTTCCTCTCCCCTAAACACCCTATTATTTCTTTCTTTCCATAGACTCCAATAAATATATGGGGGGTAACATTCTCCATACGAGACTAATAAGCGGGTGCAATGAAGAATGGCCCTAGTTGATAACAAATTGGTCAACATTCTCCATAAAAACCCAATCCAACTGAATTTTGATCATCATTTTGGACCACACCATAGACACATAGGGACAATGAATTAGAAGATGGTTAATGGTCTCTTCCTGATTTTTACACATAACACATCTATTGACTAGCTGAACTCCCCACTTCTCAAGGTTATCCAGCATGAGTATCTTACCATGCAAAACTGTCCACCAGAAGAAATTGAGTTTAGGGATCAATTGAGGGATCCACACCTTTCCCCATATTTTCTCATCCACCACCTTCTTTGAATTGGCTAAATAAGAATATTTCTCCGTGACCTCCCTTCACTTGTTATGACACAAAATAGTCTTATCATCTATCTGAGAGAGGGGGATCCTAATACCTTTCAAAAGCTTCTGAATCTCCTTGACATAAAGAGGTACATGGGCCTGATCAAAATAAGCTTCCGCCAAATTTTCCATTTCCTATCTTGAGATATGTAATATTTAACTTTACTTCCAAAGTGAGAGACCAGTCTATCCCTAATGAGACCATATTTGTCCCGACCCAAAGGTTTATCACTAACCCACCAGTCCTTGCAGAAGCTAATATGAAAACCATTACCAAGCATACATTTCAACCCCCTAAATAGAGTTCCCTTACATTTAACAATAAAATTCCAAATTTTAGAGCCAGAAGGAAAATTATGACAATACGGGAAATGGGTGGAGTCATTAAAATATTTGTCCTTCATAATTTTTCTCCAGCCAGTGGTCCCCCTAAATCGCTACCAACCAATTTTGGTTATCAAAGCCTTGTTTAGATCTTTCATTTTCCTCACTCCCAGCCCACCCAAAAGCTTAGGTTGACAAACCGTATCCCAGCTGACCAAGTTCATTCTGGCTTTTTCCTCCACCCCCGTCCACAAAAAAATTCTTTGGATTTTCTCAAGCTTCTCCTCCATTTTGTCAGTGATTTTAAATAGAGAAAGGAAGTAAACAAGTACACCTTGAAGGGTTGCCGACAACAATTGTAGTTTCCCCGTATTGCTTAGAACTTTCCCCTTCCATCCTCCTAGTATTTTCTGTAATTTCTCCAAAATGGTATTCCAAAACTGGTCAGATACCTCCTTAACATTGAGCGGGAGCCCAAGATAGGTGTCCGAAAGCTCATCCCCCATGCAGCCAAGACATTCCACAATCTTTTGTTGGGTTCTCTGTTTAGTATTGAAGACATAAATTTCACTTTTACAGGATTTGATCACTTGACCTGAAGCCACCACATAGGAATTCAGAAGAAGTTTCCACTCCCTAGCTTCCCTAATACAAGATTTTACAAAAAGGAATGTATCATCCACAAACTAATGGATAACTTCAGGAAGAAGGGTGGAGGTTAGTTTAAAACCAGCAATGGATCCAATTCATTCCAATTTTAGAAGTTTCCAAGCCAGCACCTCTGCCACCAACAGGAAGAGGTAGGGCGAGAATGGGTTCCCTTGTCTAAAACCCCTTTTTGGCTTAAAAGACCCCCAGGGTGAGCCATTGACCAACACAAGAAAGTCAACCATTTCCACCGCCACCTTTATGATTTTAATGAATCTTTCTTGAAACCCAAAGTTTCTTAGCACCATATACAAGAAGTCCCAAAAAACATTATTGTACGCCTTAGATATGTCCAACTTTAGCACCATTCAAACATTCTTGTCTCTGTCCATATAATGAATGATCTCATGGGAGGTGATCACCACATCTAAAATTTGTCTACCCATCACAAAACCCTTCTGGTTAGGATTTATGATTTTTCCAAGAAGAGGTTTAATTCTTTTGGTAATGATTTGGGAAGAATTTTGTAGACTGTATTGCATAGTCTTATGGGGAGGAAGTCTCCTATACTCTGTGGGTCCTAAACTTTAGGTACCAAAACAATATAGGTGTTGCTATGTTTTTTCAGGATATTTTCAGTTCGAACAAAATCACGGGCCGTGTGGATTAGATCATACTTGATAATCTCCCAGAATTGCTAGAAGAAAGCCAAGGAAATCCATCCGAGCTTGGAGATTTATAAGCCCCCATGGAGAATACAACATTTTTGACCTCCTCCTCTGAGACTTGAGACAACAACTCTTCATTTTCCTCTGCACTAATGACAGTCGGGATGACCTCTAGGAGTCTATTTGAAATAACATCTGTATCCCCCAGAACCAAGCATCTGAAAGAATCTTGAAAGAACTCAGCAGCAAACCTACCAATGTCTTCTTCCTCCATTAGAATTTGATTCCCACTGATATTTAAGGATTTGATGGTATTCCTCCTTTTATGAATTGAAGCAGACCTATGGAAAAAGGCCAAATTCCTATCACCTTCCTTGAGCCATTGAACTCTAGACCTTTTCTTCTAGTAGATTTCCTCCCTCTTTATATTTTATTTCCATTTATTTTTCCAACCTTCCTCTTCATAATGATCATTCTAAGAGGAGATGCCCATGGCCATGTCCTCTTGTAAGTGCTTAAGCTTTTCCTCTATTTCTTTCTTGCTTTGAAAAATGTCCCCGAACCTGGTCTTGCTCCACCTTTGGGCCTCCTTAATTAAGTGTAATTTTTTAGAAATTCTAAACATGGTCATCCCCCAAATAGAAGTGTACCACCATATTTTTATACATTCCAAAAATTTAGGGTGGGAGTACCACATTATCTCATAATGGAAAGGTCATGGCCCACATCCATTCTTCTCCTCCCAATTAAGAATTAAAGGGGAATTATCAGAAACCATCCTAGTGAGATGAGAAAGGTTGACTATCGGAGTAATATCCCAACCTCCCAAAATAATTCATTTGTCTAGTATAACCTGGATAAGTTGCTTTCCCTTTCTATTGTTGGACCAGGTGAAGACCATTCCTTTCAAATCAATATCAACCAAGTCATTGTTCCTCATAAAGTCCACCATCTCTTGCATACTTTCTGAATAATCCTAGGCGCCCCTTATTTTCTTAGAGGAAAACATGGGGGAATTAAAATCACCCACACACATGATGGGGTATCTTTGATCAAATGATATGAGGTTAGTAATTTCTCCCCAAATCCTACCCCGATCACTTCTAACATTAGGAGCATAGATATTATACATGTACTAGGAAAAATTGTTTCAAGTAAACAAAACAACAAGGAAGTTATGAGAAAAAGCCACAACATTCCCAGATAACTTAGACAGGTTCCAGAGAGTAGCCACCCCACCAGAGGCCCCAACAACTTCACTATAGTGAAAGGCCACACTAGGCCATATTTTTTTGACAAGAAGAGCAAAGTTTTGAAATGTCATCTTAACCTCCTAGATTAGAACCACATCAAATTTCAAATCTAAGATATACTTCTTCAAAGCATACTATTTTTGAGGGCTATTCATGCCCCTTAGGTTCCAAGAGAGGAACTTCATCTTTTACTTTTTTGAGAATCTTCTAATGTTAATTTCCACCCACTGGCAATTTCCCTTGCCGCTTCTTTTGCTCTCACTGATCTCACCGTGGGTCTACCAACTTTGGTTTCATTACCCACATCCACCTTCTTTCCCCCTCTAGTTTTCCTCTTTGGTTTTGGCCAGTCGAGGAGACTATCTGAAGGTGATGAAGGGGTCGACCGCATCTTCTCCATAGCCTTTAACACCCCACTTTGGGAAGGGGAACAAATAAAAGGTTCCCTCATCTCCCCATAGTCACTTAAACTGCACTCTTCTCCCACTTGTCCTTCTTTCTTCTTGCTACCAGACCAAGGGACCTTACTCTTCTCACTGTCTTCTTCCTTTTTTTTCTCTTCCCTTGGACTTTCCCTGAAGTAGTTAGATATTTCTTCCAGGACCTCAAAAAATTATCCTTCCTCTAAAGTAGTCTCCCTCTCGACCTCCTTGTCCTCGCCTTCCCCTTTTTTCTCTATAGATTGAAGGTTAATCATATCAACCATTGCGAGAGGGAGTTCTCCTTTTGGGGAACCATGAGCTTCCTTCTCTAACTCCATCCCACCCAAATGATCAACCAAAATACTAGAACCATTCAAAGACAATGAAGGGAGTACCTCAGGACTTTGGTCCTCAATTTGAGGGGTAACTTTGCAATCTACCACAACCTAACCATTTTTGCCACACTTGTGGCAGTGAAGGGTGGCATTTTCAAACAATTTCTTGATTCAAGCTACCTCATTTGGATTTTAACATCACAAAGTTAGGGAGGGGATTATTCATAGTAATATTAACATAGAACCTCGCAAACACCAGCCTTGAATTTTGCACAGTAACATAGTCCACTACCACATATTAACCAAATGATTTCCCAGTCCACTGGAGCACCTTCTCATCCCATAATTCTAGGGGAAGTCCTGGTTAATGGACCCATATAGTCACATCTTTTTAAAGCTCCACATCCGAGTTAAAACTTGGCTTTCATTTCGCCATTAACAAACCATGTTTCCCATAACACCAGCTTCCTGTGGAGATAAAAGTAAAGTCCACCTTAGCATTAAATCTAAAGAGGAACAAGCCTCTAGGCATTGCCGAGATAGAAAGGTTCCCTTTAAATTTCCATCTGGTAGCACACCACCGACACACTATATCAATGGTGGGCATGAAAGTGACAAATCTCCCCACAAGAGAAAGGTGGAGAGAGGCAAAAATGCATTCAACCACCCAGTCAGGGACAAAGATCTCCGAGCCAAACTAATCCAAATAACATTCAGGGATATCAGGGGAGTCAATGATATCTTTTCCCAATAACACACTCTTCCAATCCCCCCACATGCAATCTTTTTCCTCCCCACCATCTTGGGGATAGATAGGAGGGATTCCCCACCCGCCAAATTCTGTGAGTGAGAAGAATCATCCATACTAAAACCACAGATGAACCTTCACCCGTATAGTCAGAAGAGCATCCTCTTCCATCCCTACAAGACAACACAAGGAATAGGTGCAGACAAAGAACCTATGACCCCCCGGATCTCCCGACAGAGAGGAGGCCAAAGCTAGCATGAATTCAAATGAAAACCAGGCGAGAAAATTGCAGAGTGAAAATACTCGTTCGTAATTTATTATTGAGAATTGTTGAGAAGAGGTTATTGCATGAATTCTTTGAAGGTTGTAAATTCAAGGATGTTATTAGGAGGAAGAATACAAATTTTTTACAAAGGTTACTAAATATATTCATGAACCTAGAGAGTGTTTGAAGGAAATGTCTCATATGTTATACTAGTATTATCTTTGGTGGCCTGCATCTATTGATAATTTTAGGAACATGATTGGGAGTATTGAATCTAAATTGAACAATATTGGTAAAAACTATGATTTCTTTAAGGACAAAGATGCAAAGTAGAGAACCAAATTTGGAGAATTACAAGTTGAGTTGCTATTGGGCCAGAGCCAGAAAGATCTAGTGAGAACTTTCTAGTTGGTAAAAGATATGGTTGAGGTATGGTTAGAGCATCTTTTCATAATTCTTTCTGATGTATAGGATTACCAACACTACTATCAGTCTTTCTTTCTGATGTAGTTGATTATCAATGTTGGTATTAGTCTTCGGACTGGTCATCTTCTTTTGATTCATTGGTTCTTCATGATGGTTTGTGTGCTTGGATGAGTGTTGTTGCGGTGGATTAAAAGCAAAGTCTTCCAATTATAAAGGAAAGGTACACAAATATTTTTCATGTTAAAACTACTATTTTGATTTAGGCCCCTTTCCATTGATGGAAAAAAGGGGGAGAAGATATGAAGATGAAAAACTGAACTGACAAGAAGATACCTTACTCAGGGGGAGTTTTTGGAGTCTCATGTTTTTGGGAGTTCCTTTGTTGTTTTGATCATTTTTCAATTTTGGGAGTTTTTCCATAAATGACAAATGGGGATATTATTGAGAAGATGTTGTTTTTGGCATTGTTGTCATTGATGTCAAAACATATACTAGTTGGTTGTATCGGTTTCTTGTGCTTTGGATGATATAATTGATTATATAGTTTCATGTGACAATAGTTGTTGTATATGGTTACCTATTGGTTCTAAAATAATGTCTTATTTTTATAATACATTTACTATTCTCTATGGTAATGTTTTGGATAGTTCTACCTAGACTCTTGATGTTCAAAGTTTCTTCTAGGTATCTCCGGTATCTGACCCTTCACGTAGTTTATTCGAAGTTTTGGTATAATAGTAAAATCACTTTTTGGATTGTTACTTCTTAGATGTTATCTTTTGGTTGATGCGGATTTTGGTATGATTAAGACATAGTGTTGCTTGTGGCATTCCATCAATTCTAGAATATACTTATCTTTTGGTGCTTATGTTATGTAATGAAATTATCTTATGTAAGACCTATATTTGGGTCCCATAGTAGCATGATGTATATTTCTCATATGTATGACCTATATTTTAGGTCTGGTTCTAGCATGTTAATCTTTAATGTACACTTTATTGTATTCAAGTTGACATGGTTTTCTAGGTCGACATATGGTTAGTTGTTCATCGAATATGCATATATATAAAGAACATCTTTTGGATTTGAATTTAGGGTGACAATATGTGTGATGTTGGCATTATGCGAATACCAAAGATGATATAATGCGAATGTGATCATTCATTGTTGAAGTGCCAAATCCAAACAATTTTTTTTAGTAGAATGCAAGTGTCTGTAAAGATCCTAAGCAGATTTCTGGAGTTATGTTAAGTTAACTTCCTCAATACAAGAATCTTTCTTGTTGGATGTTTAATCTTATCGTTTAATTCTCTTGTCTTTCCTTCTGAATGGTTTAGAGTGTTGTGGAATTTTCTTTCTCAATCACAATGTTTACATATGCATAATCAAAATGCTAAGAAGTATAGGAAAGCATGACTATAATATTAATGACATTTAGTCCAGAAATTGTTCACAAATAGCACGTCCTTCCTTTTTCATGCATATTAAAGTAATACTAATTACAAGGAGTGGTAGACACCACTTACAAATAATCTCATAAGTGCTCCAGTCGGTTCCAGCCATATTGGAAGGTAAGCATGATTTCCAGAGAATAGTATGTGGTGCTGGTCACAGTGTATTAACTCCCAGTCACCCCCATCCACTCTTCACTAGCATTTCCCATAGTCCTATGCACAAAAAATGCTTGGACAATAGTTACTTCCTACACCCGACTGCAGGCGTCTCAACCAACTCGCATAAAACTCCACGTGGCTCCTCCAGCACTGAACTCACGTCAAGTAATACTCTCCATGCGAAGTTCCAGAACTCCACATGAATGATCTGCTACCCACAGATTAGCAAGTGGAGTGGGATAAGAACCTCCAGGTTCGACCCTGAATCACCAGCACACTAACAATGTGTCTACACACTCAGACTGTGACTTCTTATCGTGCGACTGGCAATGTAGTTTTCTTTGCTGTTGTCTGCGAATCTGTAGTTGTGCTTCCACTGGGAATACTACACACATGAGGTGCCACGATTCATTATCAATCTTCTATGTACCTATGCTTCCCGCGTTAAATCTCTAGGAGGACACGAGTTTCTTTGACTGTGGATTTTGAACTCCAAATGTTAAAACCATAAATTGTTTCCTGTACCTTCACTGTAATTTTTGATGTATCCTCTCCTAAATGTATATTTTCAAATGTATAAACTAGTTGATGAGCACAAATATGGAATCTGAAGTGATTCCACCAATATGAAAAATGCTGGGGCTACGTCCAGTTCTCTCAAAAATACTTCCCAAGGGGCTACGTCCTCAATAAATCAGTCACATTCAAGCAACCAGATATAAAGATTTTAATTTTATAAATTCTCCTTGTGCTTTTCCCAAGGAAGATCTCCTTCCTTTATAACCTCGAAATGAGAGCCATTATATCAACTAAGCAATGTGGGATAAAAGCAATTTCGTCATCTAGTCACTTAAAGTACTTTGTCATTTAGTCACTTAAGTCACTTTATAAAATAAAGTAACTCAAAGTTATAACATTAAAGTGACTTCTCAGTATTACTTATGAAATAAAGTAATCCAACTATAGAGACTGAGCTCAAACATTAAATAAATGCCCATGTAACCATGTGACTGACTAGCATCCTTTGTAAAATGACCATTAGACTATCCGGATGGATAGATAGGCTAATCAAGCATAAAATGTCCTACTGCAGGTAAGGGGACATTACAGTGTCTAATTTGTAGTTGGAGACTTAAAAAGGACAAAAAAATGCAGTTGAAATTTAACACAATAAAAAACATATTGGCAAAGCGTATGAGAAAATGATTGTAGACAAAAAGGAATAATCAATGGTTAGATAGAAAACAAAGGAAGAATGTTATCATTTCAGATGTGCACAAGAATATAAAGAGCTTGTATGGAAAGAAAAAATAAGAAACAAGAACACATAGGTTAACTTGAAGCTCAATATATTTAAAAAATGGATGAAACATATAAGTCCAAAATTGTTTAGTTGGGAACTCTTTTAAAATTTTTAGAAAAGGTTGTCCCATGACAGACTACTATGATATTGTTGAATTATTAAATTTTTTGAAAGTTCCAAGATATCCTATAACTCATTGGTCAGTAAATAGTGGATGGGATTTGGCAAGTTGCCTTGCTAAAGTGGAAATAATTAATTGCATTATCTTTAGATGAAGTTACAATGTTGGACAATACTTCTTGGATATGTATGCATCTATATACTATAGAGAACCTTGTCCGCTAACCTCATCTACTCTATGTTGTTAAGATGGAGAATTCCACAACACAAAATTTATATAAACTAGTTTAGAAATCTTTAAATGAAATTGCTAACGGACGACTTTACAATTTCCATTTAAAGTTAGTGTATGTAGGAGTAGATTAAGTCGCAATAATGCAAGGTAAAAGAAATAATCTATGCGTAAATATACAAATGAGCATTTTACCATACATGGTTCCCATTCACTGCATGGCATACAAATTTAATTTAGCATTTGAAATTGTGAGTACCTATGATAAGGTAGCTAGAGCTAAAGATTTAGTTCGCGAGCTCTACGCATACTTCTTTCAAAGTCCCAAACGTTTTGCAAAATTTTACTCTTTGTTGAGGGAATAACCGATGGAAATAAGATACTTAAGGATGTTGAAACCCAATGGATTTCCTTGCATGGACCTGAAAAATGATTTTTCTCAGAATATAAACCCCTGATTGGACTAATATATGAATAACACGATTTAGTAGATAGAGATTCTAAAATTTTGCATACGTTAAGTGATGTAGAGACACTTTTAACCTTGGTTGGTATTCTCCCCCTATTGAACCAAATGACCTTGCTTGTTAAAAAATCCCAAGAGAGAACTATGTATATTCAATAATATGCTATGCTATGTAGAATGTCTACCATAGCCATCGATAATCAATATCTAAATGCACATCCATTCAATGATGAAGCATTTAGTAGTTGGAATTAGATTATAGATTTGGGTCATGTTGATAATTTTTTACAATTTAATGCTAGAGGGGAGTTATGTGTCTTTGTTCATGGACACTAGATACCAATGTTCCTCTATAGCATGTCTTCTAGCATGTGGTCTAGTAGATTGAGAGATGTACCTATTAGACTATAAGATTTGAATGACATTGTGAGTTCTATGAAAACCAATTTATAGAAGATTACAAAAGATGTTTCATCTAAGATTTTAAATTGATTCCCTTAGGTTGAACTATTAGAAGCCATGTCTATTGTGTATCCTAATTATTGGAGAAAACTTGATCCAAAATATTTTTATAAGAGGCTATTGGAATTGGTGACTTATTTTGGTAAGAGTGCCAATTTTAAAGTTTATGGAAAGGAAGTAGTAGGAGTTATAAGTAAAACTAAGCTTGCAGAGAAATCAACCCGTTTTGCAACAACAATGTATTAACGAGTTAAGGATTTGGATAGTCTATACCTATCAGGAGCAATCACACGGATTTGGGCAAAAATAAGTCAAAGCCCAATTCTGTGTGATGAATTCTCACAATTATTAAAACTTGTTGACTTATGTCAAACTATGATATTGGGTTCTATTGAGGATGAGAGAGTTTTCAATGCATTAGGGTTCTTGAAATCAAAGACAATAAACAAAATTGACAAGAACTTGAAAGTTTGTTTGAGGGTTTATACTAGTCTGTATAATATCAAAATATTCCCTTATGATAGGGCATCCGACACTAGACTTCCATATGTGAAAGGAGAGGGTTAGGCAACATTTTGAATAAGAATGGCAGTGTTAAAATGAATAGCATATCGAGTAATCATGTTGAGATGAATGCAAGAGGATTGTAGAGTGAAAAAAATAAAGGCCAACATGAAAAAAAAGAAAGAGAAGTATGGTTTGAAAAGATGAATTGATAATTAGATTTGGGTCATTTGTGACAAGTCAACCAGTGAGATTTAACATTCTCTAGGAGACTCTTGAGTCTCAAACTACTACTAGGTATTTATACTTTTTACAGTAATTCCTGAATCATATAACAAAATCCAAATTGATTTCTTTAAACCAGCAAAAATTCACGTGCACTTTTTTAAGTTTTCATTTATTTCTTTAAACCAGCAAAAATTCACGTGCACTTTTTTAAGTTTTCATTTATACATTATTTATTAACGCGTTGAGTAGCTTTACTGTGTTCCATGATTCATTGTATATTTTTGTAAACATTATCTTTAATTTTGATTTATTATTGATTTTTTAATATGAATAAATAGAATGAGAACGTTAACAATTTTAGATAATATGTTGTTAATGTTATTATGTGATAGTAATGTGTATTGTGTATACTTTACTTCTATTGTTTTAGGTCGATTGCCAAATTGAAATCATTTTAATATTTTTTAATTTGTGAATTAGCTTTAAACTATTAATTTTGTCTTCAAATGGTGGGTCCTACTACCAATATGTGATGATGAAAAATAATGTCAGGTGGGTTTCGGTACTATATGTCTAGTTAGGACTATCACACAACATTGGATGTTGTGCAAGACGTGCCTAACACCTAAATTTGATGAAGCCACAGCTTGCCATGTACTTTTGTGGGACTATCTTATGAACAAATAAATTATTATTCAGTCTATAAATGGTGGGTTCTACTAGTCTAGAAAATATGTGATTATGCAAAATAATGCTAGGTTGAGGTGGATTTTGGTACTATACCACTTTGGTTCTGTCTATCAGATGTTGTGTAAGACACTCCTACCACCAAAATGTGACGAAGCCATAACTTACCATGTACCTTCATGGAATCATCTTATAAACAAATAAATTATTATTCGATCTTTAAATTGTGGGTCCTATACCAATATGCAATTATGTGAAATATTGCCAGGTGTCCCATTTTATTAGAAATAGATACAATTGATTAATAATCAATTTACTGCCACTGACAATCTTCATTACCGATGAAGATCAATGACCCAAGTTCAAAACTATAGGCTAGGGTTTGTTTTATGCTACTAGTTAGCACATATGGTCCTTAATGGTGGTTTTTTACTAATTCATGTCAAATAACCACTCGATCACTTTATAATTGCATTCAATTTTAGATAATTCAATATCTATGAAAATCCTTAGTTGACACATTTGTGTAATTTAGGCAGTGCGAGCAATTAACAAAATTGCAAGGGTTTGGACTTCAACTTTGCTTAGTGCGGTATCAAATACAAGCAAGTTGGAATCATGTTGTTTTGTTTAATTATTTCTATTTATGAAAGGGTTTTCTCAGTATTTCAGGGAACAGTTTTATAAAAGAAGTACTCTAATTGTGAGAAAATAAATTTTGAATATTCAGTTTCATTTTGGCAGTGATGTTTGTACATTTCTTAAATACCATAATTGTAAATGCGATGAGTGAAAATTAAAGAAGAGGCTCAACTAATTCTGAGAGTTACTTGCATTAAGATATTATTGATGAATTGCTTGGATCTTCAAAAAGGGGAAGGCATGCCCAGGGTATAGCTGTGGATGGGACAACATCTTGTGGGGATCCTTACATCCCAATTAGCAGAAGGGATTTGTTCATGTATTCTTACAAAAATAGTATAGCCCCAATACCAATGAACAATGCATGAAGATTGGATTTTGGAAGGCTTGTTGTCCCAAATGTTTTTATCAATGTAGACCTAATTAAAGTTTTGGAAAAAGGCTATAATCTAGACAACAAGTCCGCCTCCATAGAGAAGGGTGTTTTGCTGGTTAGGTTTGACAGGGAATCTATTTGTGAAACATTAATGTTAAACCCTAATGCTCATGTGCCCATTGATTTTTTTTAATCTCTAAGGAGGGATTATGACAAGGAAAAAGGTAGCTTCAAGGTTAAATGGCTTCCATTTCATAAAAGGGAGAAGAAGGTCAAGAAAACTATTGCATTTTAGAAGACAGACACTGAGCCCTTTTATTATAATTTTTTTGAGAATGATTTCATAAACACTTACTTTTCACATTGCCAAGTTTTGGGAACCATTGTACAATCCAAGGTGTCTGTACATCTTATGATGTTGGTCATCGAAGTTCAACACACATATACCAACACTGTCTTTGACTTTGCCTCATATATTTCTAATGATATTCATGAAGCCCTTTTGGATATCAAATATGGTAGCCCTGTTGTTTGTGTAGATACCTCAAAATGACTTGTTGCCTGTGCCCATTGATTTTACTAATATTCCTCTTAAATTATTGAATAATCTTTATTATTTAACTAATTTGTATCCTACTATATTCTAAATTTAAATTCATAATTTCTCTCTAATTTCATAATTAAGTAATTATAATCAATTATTTAATTATTAAATACCCAACTAATTTTCATCACGTTATTCTTCTACAAAGTAATTAAATAATAATAATAATTTAATTATTCCCCATATCTTTACAATTAATTAAATGATTACATTATTTAATTAAACACTTCTACTTTATTTTTATTACAATTATGTAATCATTATAATTAATCATTTCCTCTTAATATTAAATTAATGTTAACTTATTTAATTTGCTAATTATTCTTCTCATAATTAAATAAGTTTATTTATTTATTTGGATTTATTCTTCTAGTCCTAACTAATATTAAGTCTCACTCTGACTATTCAATCAACTTTTCTGACTCCTCAATCACTTTTTCTAACTACCCAATCTATTTAGCTCTCTAATCCATCTATCCAGTCCTCTAATCAATCTATTATGTTGACAAACCAATCGATCTAGTCAACTCTCTAATCTATTCACTTCACTCCCCAATCAAATAAGTTAACAAATGATTAAATTCTGTTGACAAGTCAATCAATTGAGTTCATTATCCAATCAATCTGAGTTCAACTATTCAATCACAGTCAATCAATCTCCTCTATCAGGGAATCCTGATTAAAATCTAGAAAGTTTATAAATTGAGAGCTAATTATCATAATTTGCAACTACATACATGCTTTGAATTCTTATTATGTATAATTGAGCTTAATCCGAGAGCCCACATTTGCATCAAGAAGGAGAATAACAAGGGAGGCTTACAACTGGTTTGCAAATTGTTGTTTGAATTGAATTAATCTATATTATTTGTATGCATTTCCATTATATTCCTCTTTCTCTCTTGATATTTAGGGACACTAACTGTGATTAATATATCTTTTGTGTTTAAATTTATTGTGTTATTGCAAGTTACCACATACGAAATTACCCTATCTACAAATGGTGAACTTGGCATGAATCACTATGCTTCTAAATCCTTAATTTTTGTCTCTACACAGGCACAAGTTTCTTTCAATGCAATTTTAAGATGGATTCAATGCACCTATAACACCCATTTGATGGAACCTATAAAGAGAAATGATGCAATCTTATATGGCATTTAACGCAAACTTGTGATAATCATTCATCACATCCTTCTATAAAAAACAATGCACCTTGTGGTTTAAAGAGACACATCTATTACACTAATGTGCCGCATCTGCCTGATATTCTTTGCCTTGTTTCTGTCATTAATCATTTTTTCTTGGTTTTTTTTTCTACTGATCACTGGATTATTTTCTCTTACACATTATTATCCTACTGTGACCTACATTTTTCATGTCAGAATATTCATCAATGATGTCCTAATCTTAAAAATTAAAATTTTGTTATGGCTCTATCTCTGTATTATAATTTGACTGAGGCGTTAGATTCATTCACTACAATTATGCTTTACAACTCCACAACTATCATATGGATCGCCATGACTATGCTTTACAATGCTGTAGTTGTCATTTGGATCGTCACAACTATGTTCTAAAATGTCACATTATCTTTGGTAGATCACCGTAAATGTTTGATGAAACACCGCAATCGACTGGTAAATCATAGAAAAGTTAAAGTCCAAGAACCAACAGAACAATGAAAGAGGGAAAGAGAGATCAAACATAACCAAGATTCATCACGTAGAACAACAAAAAAATAGGTGGAATCTGACATTGGTTATGAAGGACTCTTCAACATTTACTTGGATAAGGTAAACAAAATGACTGACAAATTTGGTTATCTTCAGGTTAATGCAAGTGAACTGATGGACTATGAGAATTAAATGCTATATCTAGGCTTTCGAAACTAACATTTGATTTTCAGCTTGTGGCTTGGAAGCATCCTTTTAACATTTAATCTAATATCAATTCACACTTCTTTTTAGTACACTTAAAAAGAATAATGTATGGACAAAGAAAACCTCATTTTTTCTTTGGTGCTTTAAAATGAACATGGTATAAAATCAAACAAGCTATCAACACTTGGCTCTGGTGTATTAAAAATAAACAAGAAATCTTCATATGGTTTGGTTCTTTAAAAATGAACTCGTGTGCATTTTTGAGTGCTTCCTAGATTAGTTCACATTTGATTTCAGATTGTAATTCGATTAACCATGTTTCTTGTATGTCTTGTGCACTTGCACAATCTGTTAGATTAAAAAAAAATTGAGTTTTAGAGAGGCCTATTTGGGGGAAGTGATCACCACTAGAGGATGACCTCAAACCAATGAATCCTTTCAGTTGGTATATAAATAAGACATGGGGAAAATCCCAGAGTTGTCTTAAATCTAACCAGGGTTGGGTAGAAGAGTGGATGTGTACGCGCTGTTGAAATTGTGGTTCCTTCGCTTTCCAATGACAAGGGTTAGTAGCACCGATTTGCAATGGGGGAAATCAATACAAAATCTACTAATAATGAAAACTTAATGTATCAATAAAATTTACAAGCAAAGAAAAAGGAAAATAAATGAATGCAAACCCCAAAGTGCTTGAAGCTTCTATTGTCTCTCTATACTCCTTCTAAAACACTATTTTTGATGCTCAGTATTGGTGTGGGCAGCGTCTATGACTTGGGAGGGTCAAGAATGTGCTATTGAAATGAGTGATCACAAGATGGCTTGAATGCTAGAACCAATATGACAGAGTAATGGCACATGTGAGCTTGAAATCCTGGATCCTTCAAATGGTTATGAAGGGTTTGCTATATAGGAATTGAGAATGAGATGAATGGTTGAGATCAATCCCAGAGATAGGGAGATGAACGGTTGAGATCAAAGGGAACTACAGAAGCCATCAGTAAACTCTACCTCTTCAATTGGAAGAGAGGAGATAGAGTTTGGTTAACTGAGGAGCTAATTGTGAGTTACCTTTTAGAACTAAAGAGGTGGGTGGAGTTTCCAATGTGAACTGAAGAGATGGGTGGGGTAACCCATGTGATCTAATTAAAGTTATCTCTTTGAAGATAAATGAATATTTAATTCATTTTTGAAATTAAAGTTTTCAACATGTGAGATAATTGACTTCTTTTTTATTTAGAATTGCTTTATTGAATGAAATGAAATTAATTTAATTGGAATAATTTAATTAGTAAGTTTAAATCTTTCAATTTAAACGATAGGAAATTGACTTTATTTAATTAATTAATGGAAATTAATTAATTAAGGTTAATTAATTAAATTAAATTAATGAGATTTGGTAAATGAAATGAGAAGAAAATAGATGATTAATTAATAATTAAAAAAACATTAATTAATAGATAAAAATTAGTGTTTTTAATGTAAAGTCATAAGTCTGGCCATTTTAGGGTGTCTACATTTGCCCCTCTTTGATACATTGTGATTCATCACGTCGTGTCAAAGAATTTTTAGATTTGATCCTACCCCAGCTTGCCCCAGTGACAGCAGGTGGACTATATGCCCCCTCAACAAATTAAGCATAGAAAATGTGTCAGATGAGCATTAATTTGTTGAAAATGTTGAATCACTATATGATGATGATGACTGGATTCCTATGTTATTTATGATGTTATTGATGATTGATGCATTGATTATATGATCTAATATGTATATTTTGGGATTTTTCTTATACAATAAATGGATGAATGTATACTACTATGGACAAAATATATGAGTAATGCATGTGTTAGTTAGAAGAAAGTTAGTTAAAAATGTTCTTTGGGATCGATGATAGATATGAATTTATAGAAAGGATAGGTTACAATTTGATAGATATGAATTGATAGAAATAATGGGTGATCCAAGTCGCTGCCGCATTTCCAATTTTTTTCATCATTACATCTTTTTATGAAATTATGAAGAGTATCCAATGCACCTAGATCTTAGACCATCTGGATACCGCTATGACCTCTTGATAAACAGAAGGAGTAGAGAGATTGAATAGAAAGAGAACTTAATGCACCCATATATTGACCATCTGGGTTCAACTATGTTCCCTATTTTGAAAAGAAAGAGATCCAAATGCACCCAAATATTGACCATCTAGATACCGCTATGATATTTGATTTGAAAATAAAGAGAGCCAAAAGCATCTAGATATTGATCATCTGGATACCACTTTTCTCGCTGACTATGGTGGTACCCTAAATTTCAATAATTTAGAAGTCCCAATCCATTATCAAGAAGCAAGCTTTTCCATACTAAAAAAATTAAAGGAAGGAAGCTTTATGACACAAATAAATAGAATTAACTAATCGAAGCCTTCAGAAAATGCTGAAATTTCAACTTTCTACAAAGATGATGCCAACAGAGGCTGAAGATGGTCAAATTTTAAAAATCTAAAACCGACCTAGTTCAGGAAATCAAATTTCCTATCTCTAGAAAAAATCTTAGTTTTTCATGATATGTTTTGGATTTTCGACCAAAGCCAAATCCGAAAGTTAGGTAGTTATTTTTTAGTTAGTTTATTATTTTTTCAAAATATTTTGTAATAAGGGTTGTGTCTTTTCACCTTAAAGAGGTGTGAAAGCCA
>MU223226.1:1888928-1912057 GCA_018584345.1 Thuja plicata
TGATGCTAACACTTTGATTGCTGAAATATTTGTTGATGACATCATATTTGGAGGCAATGATATGCTATGCAAATCATTTTCTAATGAGATGAGCAAAGAGTTTGAAATGTCTATGTTTGGAGAGATCAAGTTCTTTCTTGGTCTATAGATCATTCAACAAAGTGAAGGTATTTTCATTACATAGTCCAAATACATTAAAGAGGTCGTGAAAATATTCAAGATGGAAGATTCCAAACCAGTTGGAAAACCGATGGCTACTAGATGTAAGTTAACAAAGGAGGAAAAGACAACAGAGGTAAATCAGACTTTGTACAGATCAATGATTGGAAAACTCATGTATGTTGTACACACTAGACCAGATATTGCACATGCAGTAGGAATTGTTGCTAGATTTTCTGCTAACCCCAGGGAATCATATATGACTACTGTGAAAATAATTCTACGATATCTAAAGAACACTGAGGAATTTGGCTTATTGTATAGAAGAGAAGGCAAATTTGAACTCAAGGTGTTTACCGACGTTGATTGGGCTGGAAATCTTGATGACTGGAAGAGCACAATTGGAGGAGCATTCTTTATGGGTGACAAACTTGTCACATGGATTAGAAAAAAGAAAGGATGCATCTCTTAGTCTACTGTAGAAGTATAGTATGTTGCTGCTGCTGCAAATTGCTCAAATATTGCATGGATCAAACAGTTGCTGGAAGGTATGCACATGAAGATCTTAGAACCAATAATTATCTATTGTGATAACACCAGTACAATAAACATTTCCAAGAATCCAGTCATGCATGCACAGACTAAACACATTGCCATCAAGTATCATTATTTGAGAGAACAAGTTCAAGAAAAAGAGGTGATACTTGGGTATGTGAAATCAAAAGAATAATTAGCTGATATCTTCACCAATCCACTGCCCAAGGATACATTTAAGTACTTGAGAAAGAGACTAGGGGTCAAACCCTTGTCTACTAGTCAATAAAATGACTGAAGGCTGCATTAGCCTACATATTATTAGAATATAATTCATGTTGTTGCAAGCAAAGAGATGAACTTCAAAGATACATCTATATATAGATAGGTATATGTTAGAACCAAGCACTAGAGAATATTGCTATATTGCTGATGGATAAGGGAAATTCAAGGAATATATTATGGATGGAAAGAAAATGATTGTTTGGCATGAATGTCGGATATTTGTAAAATATTTGTTTGGAATTGTTGTCAAAGGGAGAGAGATTATCCATATTATCACATCTTTCTAGAAAGAGAGAAAGGTTATCCATTATCAGATTACTCCAATAGGGATAGATTATATCCTAAGGGAGAGAAATTGTATGGAAAAATTATACAAAGGGAGAGTTGCTGACAAGAGAAAAAGACATCACAAAAGAGAGAACAATCAAAGGAGAGAAATTGACACAAGAAGAGGACACAACACATCAGAAGATACATAGCTACAAGAATCAAATCTAAGCTAAAATAGAGCTTACCAGAGATCAGACATTTATCAGTTATCAAACAAAAAGATTGGTAGTTTGATGAATCTCAAATGTTGTATTTCATATTGTATTAGACATAGTATAGTGTGATAATATATTATGTTTCCATCAATGCCAAAGGAAGAGATTGATGACATGTAACTGATTGAATGTTTGATAATGTTAAGTTGAAGATAATGCAAGGCATTAAATTAGTTAATGGTTTGTATTGTCATTGATGTCAACTTGATATCATTTGTACGGCCATTTACATAATGCCAAAGACTTAAGAGAATCAATGGAACAAAGGTTATGCTTTCAGAAATGCATAAAAGTCAAGTATTCACTAAGTGAAAGACAACACCGATGGAGTGCACACCATTGGTAAAGGCAAAGAAGAAAATTCACAGTGATACCCGATGAGCAGAAGACAGTGTTTCCCGATGAAGCAAAACCATAGGATGTCTGACGAGCTAAAAATAGAGTTGCCCAACAAGTAAATATCCAATGATGCCTGATGGATGGAGATCCCAAAGATAACTGGAGTCAAATCGACGGAACTATCAGTTGTCATTGATGACTAACTGTAGAGTTGACTGATGGAACAAAGAGTTCAGAAAATGACAAAATAACTAGCTATCAAGAGCTAAATATAGACTTAACTGGTTGTTTTCTTTGTTTTATTCGACCAAAGTTAAGTGATTGATTTAAAGATGATTTATACAGTTGGAAAGAAGATAACTATGAGATAAATCAGGAGTTATGATTTAAATAAAATTGGGTGGATTGTTTTTCGCGCCAAGAATCAAGAAACACTGAATGTCATGTCCATATAAGAGACAAGCTTAATTCATTTATGAATGGGATTAAGGGGAGTGAATAGAAAGAGGACACTGAAGAGAAACTAATGAAGAATATCTTCATACAGTCCTAATCAATCAAGCTGAAGGAGAGCTAAAGAATTCTGTAGACATCAACAAATAGTGAAGCACACCATCACAGAGCAGAAAGTGTGGAGCACAAAGAATTGAATTGATAGATTGACCAGAGAGGTAATGTACTTAAATAGATATGAAAATATTCAATTCAAAGTTGCATCATGAATAGGTCATAGTGTTTTAGTTTAACCATTAAAGCATCAAGTCTCTTAATAGAGAAAGACTTAACAATCTTCTATATATTGAGGTACATCCTAAGGAGTGCCAAAAAGGTTGATTCATGAAAGTAGTATTAGACTTTCCTGATACCTATTGACAGTCTAAGAAGGAGGCTAATTCAACGATGGTAGTAATAGATGCTTGATACTAAGTGACAACCTCTACATATAAAATCCTCTAACAAGGTCACACTTAATAGTGTGTTTGTAACCTTTAACAGGGTTGGCTCCTAACAGGGCTCACTTTAGAAGAGTGAAAATTTGGGGTACCGGTCCCAGTGGTTTTTACCCTAACAGGGTTTCCACATTAAAAAATTCATGTGTTATGTGTGTATGATTCATTCATTTATTATTTTGTATCTGACATAGTTAACACTGGGTTGATCGATATACTTTTCTTATTTACTGAGTTTCGATAAATAGTTATACTGCTTATCGATAATCAAGGAGAATAAGGGCAGACAAGGAAAAATGACTGACAGTTAAATCATTATTAGTATTTCATGGCATGCATCTTGTATGGACATAATAATATGAGGTTTATTGATTGTTGGTTAAGTTTGAAAGGATAAATTTTTGAGACCACTGATTCACCCCCCCTCTCAGTTATTACTAACAGCTTCCTCCCTGAAGTATGCTGATCTGTCAAGGTCGATGGAGAAACTTGCTTTATGATCTCCTGATGGCATTCCCTCTCTTAGTCACATGAAGTCTATGATAGCCTCATCATTCTTAAAGATATCTATATCAGGCTGTCCTTGTTGATCCCACTCTATCAGTTCTAGGTGTACAAGATATAGGTCCTCGTGGTGGGTTGACTCTGTTTGGTTGAATGAGAAAACAAAGATGGTTCTGACAAACTTGGACTGTGATGTGGATGCACCACCTAGTGAATTGCTATTGATGTATTTATCGATACAGGGTTGGTCATCTATGGTTAATTGGTCGAATAATTAGTCAAGGTGTACAATGCTGAATGACCAAGGGGAATAGTCTAGAATGCTAGGTTTGGAATGGTGAAAGGATCTTCACTCATACTCATGGGAATCTGTTGTGCTAGAATTATCAATAGATGTCTCACTTCCCTCATTATCTTGGATAGCTTGGTCAAGGGTTAATCAGGAATAGGAGGTTCCCACTTCAGCTGGCAACAACTGTTGAAGTATGTTGTTGATCAAAATGTGTTCCAGGTTTATCCCCCGGTGTAATTCTGCTATTTGTTCTTGATCAAAGGGTATGTCTTGGGTGATAGAACTGGTTATTTTTTTCCTGTAGCCTAACCCTCCCTTGTTTCTTTGGGTTGGTGGGAGATACAATTCCATTGAACCTTCTCGTCTTTCCCATATACCAGTCATACCATCATACCCAAATTTTTGCAGCATGGTGAAGCCAGCTCCATAGTTTGACAGAGGTAGTGGTTGTTGAAGTGTATCTTTTGGTTCTTGATACAACCATGTGTTAATATTTGGATTAAAGGGGTTTTCTTCTGAAATGTCTCGCCACCTCACAAAAGTTGTGGGTGGACCCCTAAACAGAACAGACACTTGGGTTTCTGTTGTAGTAGCTAGTTGTGGCATGTCGTATGTCCTTGGGCTCTAAGGCATGTTTGTGATAGTGAAAGCTTCTTCGTAGTTGTATTTACCACATCCTTTGTCAGTAATAGATATTTTTCCCACTCTTCTTGTGACATCTTTAGGAATTGAATTTGACGCAGAAGGGATACTTGCCTCTTGGTTTGATGGAACCTGATTGTCTGTACTAGTTTGGATAGCATTACAGTATTGAAATGGGCTTGGATATCCTTCTATAATGATTTCTTCCCCTTGGTATGGGAACTTGATGCACTGATGATATTTGGAAGGTACAACTTGCATCTCATATATCCATGGTCTCCCTAGTAACATGTTGTATCCCAATTCTAGGTCTAGGATCTGAAAGGGAATATTCTTGACAACTGGGCCAATCTGGACTAGTAGAATGATAATACCTTTGGAAGATCTCTCTTCTTTATCATAGGATCTGATGTTGATCCTTCTTGTGACATCAATACTAGATTCAGAGTAGCCTAATTTCTTGATTGCCTTTAAAGTAAAAATGTTTAATCTAGCCCCACCATCAACAAGGACTCTGCGGATTATGCTTTTATGAACTTGGACAAGCAAGTGCAAGGGATCATTATGCAAGGGTTTGTGCAATGACACATCATGGTCTATGAATGTTGCATGCTTGTTGGCTTCTATATGGTTTACCATTGTTTGGAAGCTCTTAGGGGTTATGTCCCTTGGGACAACTGCTTTTTAAAGTGCTTGTTCATGATGCAGAGATATGTGCACAAGTTTGAACATCAATATTTGGGCAGGCGTGCACTTTAGCTGATCCACTAGGCTTGTCTGTGGATATGAGGGGGTTGACTGGTGTAGAAGATGAGTAAGGAATTACTTGCAAGACAACCTTTGTATGACATGTGGTTACAACACATTTATCACCTTGGTCTCTGATAGTAATGGTAGCCACATGTCTATCTGAAGGATGTAGGCAATTGATAGTGTTGTCACTGTTGGCATAAGTGTAGTTGAATTGTTTTGAATATCCACCAGACCCAAAGGATTTTCCTTTATTATGATCATGGAATGTGTCATTGAATATCCTATGATTTATGGTGCCTTTTGTTTGGGTGTTTGTAACATCAATGACCCCTGTGTCAATCAGATCTTGGAGGCATTTTTCAATCGATAATAGTTGGGTGTTTTGTGTCCCTTCACTCGATGAAATTCACATAAATCATTATTATTGTACCACTTTGGTTTGATTTCACCATGTTCATATTCTCTGATTTTTGGAAGAGTGATATGGTTGGATTGTATCAGCTTTCTTAAGGTTGATTCTATTGACTCTCCTAATGGTGTGTAATCTCATTTTGGAAATGAAAAATGTGATGGGCATTATGCCTTTGGTTGATTGTTTGACATAATGGCTGCTTGGATAGGGGGTAGTTGATTTTGAGTGTGTGCTTGTGGAGTCGGCACCATGGGTTGTTGGTTAGCCGTAGCTGCACCTTGCAGTGACACATTGGGTTGGACGTAGTTGACCGTTTTCACATCAATGACACCATCACTAGTGATATTTATTTTTATTCCACCATTTAGCTTTATCCATTGTAGTTTTGTTGGTATTCATTTGGGTAGGATCTGTAAGGACACCTCTTTTGACCAAGTTCTACTCACAATGAACTTCTCATTCGATGAGTTGTTTAAAGTTTGGAGCTAGCTGCAATTCTATTGTAAATGACATATCTAGAATCAGATTGTCAATGAACATGACTATTAGGTCTTGCCCGGGTACATTATACATGATTTTGTTTGCATTATTCCTCCATCTTTGTAGGAATTTTACAAAGTACTCTCCATCTTTTTGTTTGACATCACAAAGGTCCTTGATGCTGACTTTGCGCTTGATGTTATGATGGAAGTGAGTGATGAAATTTTTGGCCAATTCACCCCAAGACAAAATTCCATGAGGCAAGTGTGAGAACCATTCCATTGTTGGTTCGACTAAGCTTTGTGGGAATAGTCTCATTAAGTATGTCTCGTCGTGTGTGACTTCGATGCAACTAGCAAAGAATTCCTGGATATGCTCAATAGGGTTAGTATTTCCCCTATATTTGTCAAATTTTGGTATTGATAAGTGAGTTGGGAATGGAGACATGTGAAGAGAGTGATCAAAAGGTATGGGTATAAATCCTCTATGGTGTAGGATTTAGTTTCCCCTTGATTTTGAATATTCATCATTTGGGTTTGAAGGTTTTGCACTTGTTGGATCAAAATGTCTATTTGGGACTGAGGATGATTTGTCATATTGTAACTCTTTACTATAGTAGGTATGAGGCCGCACCTCTACATGCCTTGAGTAGGAACATAGGACCTCATCCTTGGGGCATGATATTGATTTCCCAACACTTGATTCTAATAAGGGGGCATGTGATTGGACCAAGATTGATTCTGTTGTGTTTGTTGTTGGGGTGGAGGTGGTTGTTATTGTTGGGGTGGAGGTTGTTGTTGTTGGGGTTGTTGTGGTCCATGTATGAGAAAAGGTCTAACCTTGGGTGGGTGTTGACTGAAAGTCAGAACCGCAGAGATGGATCCCTGTGGGAGTGAAATGTTGAGCCCAAGGCTAGTAGGGACTGACTATAGTAGTGGAATAGCCTCAAAGGGATTACTTCTTGCTAGGATTAAGGATGCAACAAGAGAGATTGATGTAAAAGGCCACGAGGCATTTGATTGAGGCACACTAGTGACCATGGGTGCACTTAGTTGGGAGCCTGTCATGCTTTGTGTGGAAGACATGCTAGCTTGATTTGCTGATTTGGTTTGATAGGGTACAGTCTGTGCTGATGTTGTTGTCAAAGATGGAAATACTTGGGATACCACAGGTTCTGTTTGTGGGGTTTGAGTAGTGTTTTGACCTGAGAGAGGGTTTTCGGGCCATATGGTTGACACATTGAATTCGATAGGGAGTTTGACTCCCTTTTTAATCAACATGGCTAAGAAACATTAAGGATTCCTCTCTACAACAACATAAATAACTTGTGAGGAATATGCATCTTGCTCTATGTCTTCGAGCTCATCTTTTGTGACATCATGGAATAATGTTGATCCATGAGGGTACTCCATGAAAAGAGAAATACTAGTATTCTTGAAAGAATCATCCTCTTGCTCTTGTTCCCAAATGGGAAACTTGTTGATATAGGACTCATCGGGTTGAATTTTAGCCTTTGACCTAGTGTAAGGCCCTTAATAAGGTGTGTGAGACATAGTGTTGTCCAGATTTTGTGACTAAAATAAGTGATATAAAGCAAACAGAAAAGGATAACCTTTCTAGGAGAGTTTGAGTTATGTTTAAACAAGGGTAATTCTGGGGACAAATGTTGATTTATCTTGATCTCAAAGACTTGATGTTGTGAAAGTAGGATTCTCGACTCTTGTCTTGGATAAAGTCACTGATAGAGATATGATGATTTTGAGATAACAGGATCGAGATATTTTGAGTTTGAACTTTTGAAATAACAATGCTTTGGACAATAACTGTGCTTTCAAAGAATGAATGATCTTTAAGGTTTAGAGATTTACACTATGTTCTTTGCATTTTTCTAGGATAGGCACTGATCTTTTACACAGAATGAGGAATCTTTTCAAGGTTTTCAGGTAAAATAGGTATTGTAAAGTGTCTGGTCAAATGCGGAAAAACTCCACCGATTGTGGTAAAGTGACAGGTCAGTTGCGGTAATAAGAAAGTCAATTGCGACAATAAACAAGTATAATGCATCAAACTTCCATCAATTGCAAAAAAATACAGGCAATTGTGGTAAAGGACTGATAGTCTAAAAATGATTCTTGAAATGGGTTAACTGTCTGGTAATTCTAATTTCTGGAATAATGATTTTGATTTGCAGATTGATTTTGCTGTTGACAACACTAGACTTTAACACATTTGACTTGTTTTGACAGTTTGGATGTTTGTTTTGCATTTTGGAAATTGATCAAAGAACAAGCACAATAGACACTATGTTTTGAAGAATGAATACTGACATGTGTATTTTCTACAACTTTTTTAAGTTACAAGGTTATCACGGGGTCTCAACAATGAATAGTCAAATTAATCTAGGTCAATGGTTTCAAAATACAATATTATAAGCCCAATGCTTGAATGCCCATTAGCTCACACAACAATTTTTACACTACTAGGACATGAAGGTCCACGACATACGCGCCCATGTTTTTTCCGTTGCCAGGTATTTTTGCTGTATAGTGAAGATCTCTTTCACTACGCAAATACCTTGGAACACATATGTTGGGAATCTAGGGGGGAAATTCTGCAACCCCTTGCACTATAATAAGGTACCTGTTTGGAGGTAAACCAGGTTGGCCTCTAATTAACAGGGTTCTAGTAGGGTCTGTGGCATCTCTCTAATCAGTTTATACGTGTGTGACTCACTTAAGAGCCTAATTGACCATGCTGTCTCCTTAGGAATATTCATTTGATCTAGACTATTATCAACACACCTTGCCTGAGCTTGGCTAGATATAAAAAAACACTTTAGTTTGCGTCTTGTTTATATAACGATCATAAGGATTATCAGTTTAAGGTCATCCTCTGAGGAAGAAGCGCATTCCCCGGATATGCCTCTCTATAAATGTATAAAGTGTCTAATCTAACAGATTGTGCAAGTGCACCAAAAACTCAAGACACAAGCTTAATCACTTAAGCTCCAAAAGTTTGAAATGTGAACTAAGCTACACCACCATACAAGCACATGTGTTCAGTTTTAAGCCCAAAAGTAGGTGTTGATTGCTTGTTCAATTTTAGTGCACCAAATCGAGAGATTCTTTGCCTTTGTTCAATTTTTTAATCCCCATGATGTCAAGTTTTATAAGAACCAAATTCTGAAATGTGAGATGTAAGATGTGTGACAAACATCATTCTTCTTAAGCCCAAATTGACAAGTGAATTGATTTTAGGTTTTCTTTGTTAACAAGTTAGTACCCACAAAAATATTTTCCAATTGAGAGTATGTGAAATTTTGAAAATGATGATTGATACTCATAAATAACTTACCCTTCTCTGTTCTTGGTAATTCATCCAGTCCTGCACAAAAACAAAGAAAGTATAAGATTTTCAGACAAATAGACAGAGAGTCATACTTTGGATAAGAAAATTTCCCTGCGATTGTGGCAATGCCTAGGAGATTGTGGTAGAGTACATATGATTGCGGTAAGACTCTGGCAATTGTGATAATTCACTCCTGGTTGCGGTAAAGCATAGACAATTGCGGTTTGGATTGGCCAATTGTAGCAATCTTGAAGTGATTGCGGTAAAATACCGGCACTTGTGGCACAACACAAGAAAAAAAGACTCAAAAAATGACAGAAAAGAAATGCAAACGCCTGCAATCAATTGTGGTATTAAACCAGTCAATTGTAGGACTATTTTGTCAATTGCGGCAAAATACCAACAATTGCAAAATTACACAGATATAGAGAAAATAAATTCTGCAACTGTACGATTGTGGCTAAAAGGTTCTGTCTGTCATCTACAAGAGATATTCAGGCTGTTTTCTTCACGTTGGGTTCACCAAAATGTACACGCTATCAAAATCGTGGCTCCTTCACTTTCCAATGACAAGGGTTAGTAGCACCAATTTTCAATGGGGGAAATATATACAAAGGCTACTAATAAGAAAAACTTAATGTATCAATAAAATGTACAAGAAAAGAAAAAGGAAAACAAATGAATGCAAACCTCAAAGTGCTTGAATCTTCTATTGTCTCTCTCTACTCCTAAAACACTATTTTTGATGTTCATTATTCATGTGGGCAACGTCTATGACTTGGGAGCATTGAGAATATGCTATTGAAATGAGTGATCACAAGATGGCTTGAATGCTAGAACCAATCTGACAGAGTAATGGCACATGTGAGCTTGAAATCTTGGATCCTTAAAATGGTTATGAAGGGTTTGTTATATAGGAATTGAGAATGAGATGAATGGTTGAGATCAATCCCAGAGATAGGGAGATGAACGGTTGAGATCAAAGGGAACTGGAGAAGCCATCAATAAACTCCACCTCTTCAATTGGAAGAGAGGAGATTGAGTTTGGTTAACTGAGGAGCTAATTGTGAGTTACCTTTTAGAACTGAAGAGGTGGGTGGAGTTTCCAATGCGAACTGAAGAGATGGGTGGAGTGACCCATGTGATCTAATTAAAGTTATCTCTTTGAAGATAAATGAATATTTAATTCATTTTTAAAATTAAAGTTTTCAACATGTGAGATAATTGAATTCTTTTTGATTTAGAATTTGCTTTATTGAATGAAATTAAATTAATTTAATTAGAAGAATTTAATTAGTAAGTTAAAATCTTTCAATTTAAATGATAGGAAATTGAGTTTATTTAATTAATTAATGGAAATTAATCAATTAAGGTTAATTAATTAAATAAAATTAATTATTTAATTAATTTTGGGGATTTGATTAGAGGATTTGGGAAATGAAATGAGAAGAAAATAGATGATTAATTAATGATTAAAAATCTATTAATTGATAGATGAAAATTAGTGTTTAAAATGTAAAGTCTCAAGTCTGGCCATTTTAGGGTGTCTATAGGATGATTTTTTGGATTAGGCCTACATGCCTAAGGATCCAATTTGATCCATTAGAGACTTAAGTGTCTTAATTTTATACAATTGAATTGGGGAGACTCCATGGAATCTTACTAAACACCTGTTAAATTAGAGGCCATCCATTTCACCCTCAAACGTCAATTTATTTCAGTGCAAGGGGAGGGAAGAATCTCCCCCCAAGATCTCTATAATATGTGTCCCAGGGTATTGTTTCATTTGGAGATAAATATTCTTTGAGGCATATTTAGTGAAAGGAAAAAACATGGGTGCATTCAAAAGGGCTGATGTCCTAGAGTGTTACATGTGTGAGATAACAGACTACCAAGCAATGGGTCTGAAACATTTTAATGAATCCTTTTTTTTACCCTAGGTTAGTGCTACTTGTCTGTATTTTTTGTTTTTTTTGACCAAGTAAAAACATGTGGCTCGAAAGAGTCACTGAACATACGTAGAGTTTTTTAGAGGCAGTATGTTGTTCATGTTGGAAATATATTACATACATAGTGACTGAGAGGTGGTGGTGGGGGGGGGGGGGGGGGGAANGGGGGTGAATAAGGAACCAATAAAAATTAATCTTTTTTATTCACAATTAGATTATCTACTCTGATTGCATGCATAGAACTAAAAGGAAAGAAACAATCATTCATAACACATAACACAGTATTTGGTTACCTAGAAACCTTCCAAATAGAAAGTAAAACTGGGTTGGGGATGATACCCACAAGATTTAGTACTACAATATAAATTTAGCCTGTTAGAGATTACATTGACCACTTTTGATGGCCTTCCCTATTAGGATCAATAAGGACTATTAAGTCCACCTTGTTAAAGGATTTGATGCAATACAATAAGTATGCAACTCTGTTTAGAGATTTATAAAATACTGTTAGGTCCACCTGGTTAGAGGATTTTTCTAATCCACCTGTTAGAATGAACCAGTAGATGATTTTCTCATGCAACTCTAATTTGCTGAATGAGATCCTTCTGAATATAACTGATCACCTGAATGTGATGGATGAGTCTCTGCTGTACTTTTATACTTCTGCAATCTTCTAATCAATATGCCACTTCATATTCACATATATACTTATACATATACACCAACTGTACATTTTTGAACAAACAAAAGTGTCTTATATATATATATATATCTCTTATCCAAAACAATTAACTTCATAAGTTAGCTTCCATCAGACATAATGATATCAAACAATATATGCAAAGTTGGCCCAATACTATCACTCGGGTCCAAAAGTCTACTTGAGTGATAAAATAATACTCAGGCAATATGCTGATCACTCAGGTCACACTGATCACTCAGGTGATGCTGGTCACTCGGGCAATACTGATCATGGTGTTACTCAAATTTACAGTCAAATTTGAATGGTTGAATAATTTAGGGAAGTGTTTTCTGTACTCATAACCTTATATTTTCTTCTTCCATTTCATGGTTCATTGTTGAAATAATTATGTCTTATGCATTTATCTTGTCTAAATTCTTGCATTTTCTTGTTAAATATGTTATGTTCCATTATTTTAAATGGCTTGATTATATTTTGAATTCATATTTCTAGCCATTGTT
The DNA here is from genome assembly GCA_018584345.1 of Thuja plicata. Classification (NCBI taxonomy): domain Eukaryota; kingdom Viridiplantae; phylum Streptophyta; class Pinopsida; order Cupressales; family Cupressaceae; genus Thuja; species Thuja plicata. Next base: position 1,901,324 of record MU223226.1, read on the forward strand.
TATTTTTCCCACGACTGCGTATTTATTTTTTAAATCTTTTCACTAGGAATATGCTCTTTTTGGGCGCCTTTGAAACCTACCTTAGTCACAAGATCTCCAGATCAAATGGAATATACCTTTTTCATTTAGAGACTCAGCAACATTCATTGATCTCATTCAAGCTGGGTTTTGATCCTACGGTGGTCGTGTAGTCTCGAGATAAACCCTGAGTTACCAAAATCTTATCACGACTCTAAGACTAATGAAAATTTATAATTCTAGGCATAACTCCAGTTAGACTCAGGTAAAGTTAAAATACTCTTGGTCACAAAGTCTCTGGATGTAACCATGGTTAAGGAAATTTTGCAGAGATTACGAGACCACACAGTCGCATGATCACTAGATGATATCAGGGTTAAGGTCAAAGATTCAATGATTAATTCAGAGTCATCGATTCAGATTTGATCTTGTGGAAGTCATGTGATCTCCTGATTAAAATGGAATATTCATTATCTTTTCAGAGATTTAGTGCATTAAGACCAAGATCAGAGATCAAAATTAAAGATTAGTCAAGTTGGAATAAAATCTATGATGGGCGTAATGGCTTAAAGGCAAGATGCACAGTGATTACTCGTTAATGCATTGCGAAAGAACGACATGTAGCAGTGAGTGGGCCCGGGAATTATGTATTGAGTCGCTAAGTCTCCGGATGATTTGATGACATAAAAAAAGTTCATGAGACTTGGAGATAGCCATTGATACAAAGAAAGATCTTACGGTATTCTCTGAATCTCATATTAAACTTAGAGTTAAGGAAATGATCTCACAACCTGGCGACTGAATGATTTTTGCACACCCAAGGTTAAAGGGGCAGTTTAAAGTCAAGATCAGAGCTAAAATAAAAAAAAGACAAGTAACTTTTGATCAGATAGTCAACGTAATGGCTTAAAGTTAAGATGCAAGGTGATTACCCATTAAGCCATTACGCCTGATCAACACATGTCCCGGCCCCATTGAAAGACTGAGCGATGAAAGATGAAGATTTACAGTGCAGTTCACATCTGATCTACGATCGACGTTCAGTCACATGAAAAAGTTGTGCGATCATTATCTACTCCGAGTGTGCAATTAGATGACACGTGTCTATGACATATGAGAAGGACAGAAGCCCAAGTGGCATAGATGACCTAGATTTTATTTGTCATTACATGTTTTTATATTATTATTTTGTCAACCGAGGGTTTTGATTATATTTTGATATGTCAACATTGTCTGCATGCAGGGTTTCACAGGTAATAAAATAAAGATGAAAGATCTAAAGACATGCAGAAGACCATTAATTTACCTCGATGAAGTTAAAGATATTATTAGAGATTCTATAACAGATTCTAAACAAACTATTTTGATTATATTATCGCTTTGGTCGATAACTGTTCATAGAGATGATAATTCATTCTGTTATTATAATTGTGGCTATTCAGTTGTTGATCTTAGGGATTAGGTTTAGTTAGATGAACTGTTGCATTGATATGAATCTTTTTTGGATCCTTTAACTTTGATATAAATAAGGATACCAGGATCAATGCGAGGCCTCTCGGAGTTGGCCTGAAGATTATCAGACTGTTACTGTAGTCAGATTGGAATAGTTTTGTTCAACAACTGCAACATGGATTAATTGTACCAATTTTTCAAAATTTAATAAGATAAGTAGACCTTTTTCTTTCACCTTTGGGAATATATATCTTTTCATTTACAATCAATCCCTCAGATAAACCAATTTTAACTTCTTCAAAGTGATAGTTTGATGTATATGCTTCCTAATCTGGTTCATTGTTATTATTCTCAGTTGGTTTTCTCATCTTGCATGGTTAAAATCTTGTTGATTGAGGCCTCAGTCAATTAGTCTATCATTTGAGAAAGTAATATCCTGTTGAGATATCTCTAAATTCATTTTGAGTTTGTGTATCCATTTCATAACGCCTTTGAAGTGATAGTTTTCTAGCAAAATTGTCTCTGAGGTTGCACAAAGGATTGGATGATATTGACTCTATTTCCCGTGAGGAAATTAGGCACTGATATGTATTCATGTTGGAATTTGGTCCTTAAATTCATTTTTAACAATTTTGTGATATTCTTTCCATCTGCACTATTCTTTTATTTACATATACAACATTCTTGATACATTGATATTTTCAGTTAGCATTTGTGATTTGTAGTTTTTCAGTTCAGGTTTTCTTTCAAATTGCTTTGCCACACTTTGGAGGAAGAAAGTGTTCATGATCTATTATCTGCTATAAAAATCCTTGGAACTTGAAGAATAAGTTCAAGGAGTAGGCCTACCAGCCTTGGTTCCGCAGAGCCAGAATTGCAGAGGGTTTTAAACCTAATTTGGTTAAAACCTTGTTAGTTGAACAAATCACTTGGTTTTGCCACCATTGGATTGGAAAGTCCATAGGAAATCCAGTCTATTGATTTGAGCACCAAAATATTGGTGACTCTACTGGGGAGCCTTTTTAGAATTTCAAATTTTGTAGGCCAGAAATCTTGTTTGTTTGACAGTGCACTCTGCTGGGAGAAAAGAATCCAGAAGATTTTCAATAAGTTTTCCTTCTGACAAGAAGGTGGCGACTCTAAAATCTTAAATTGGTAATATTTTGGTTATTAATATTTCATGTGGGGTAGGAGATCTTTGCATCTAGACCAGCTTGAATTAGATTTGAGCATAAAGAAGAGAAAGAATCCAAGTGTGAAGATGCCTTATGTACCTCATATGATATACCCTGATAAGGATGATAAAAAATATGCTTGTGAACAATTCCTTGATTCAGTACATTCAAGTCATGAGAGTAGTGATGAAAATTGTAATCCTTTCTACCAAGGTAATAGAGGAGGACATGATTTCCAACACAGTCCAAATCAGGAGATGTTTGAAAAAGAAAAGAGAGTAAATAAATGGGATGTTGTGTTTCGAGAGATGGATGATACTGGACCTGAAAATGAAGAAATGGTCATGACTCTTAAAAGACAACCAGAGGATATACTAAGGAAAATGTGGATAGAGAGAGACAAAATTAGATCACCAAGAAAAGAAGCAGTTCCTGAAGATGATAGAAATAAAGTTTACAATCCTCCTCATAAGAAGAGTAATGGGCATGTGTTTAATAATGATCATACCAATCCCTTGTTTGAATCTAAAAATAGAGGAAGATTTGAGAGCAACAACAGTGATTGGGAAAGAAGAGATGAGTGGGGAAAAGGAAACAATGGAGAACATCATGCCCACAATAATAGAATGAACCATAACTCATTTGACTGGCATGATAAACACAGACCGCAAAATAGTGAAAGCGTGTATGATGGATATCATAATAGAGATCATAATTATGGCCCAAGAGACTATAATATGAATTCAAACTCTAGACCAAGAAATAATGGTTAGAGATTTCATGATGTAAATAACCATAATCAGAGGCGTGGAGCTGTGAATCAAAATGGAAACAATTATAGAGCCCCTATGACTTCTGACAGATACCGATAGTTGGATTTTCATGACATAAGGGGATGTCCTAATGACATAAATAAAGACTTAAGGAGTGCAATACCAAAATTTTCAGGAAATGGGTCAAAATCAGCTCAAGTGCATTGTGTGAATTTGAAGAATGTTATCCAAGAATTTGATGAGTTCAATGAGGATGTGTACATGAAACTTTTTGTTCAATCCCTTATAGAAGATGCAGTAGAATGGTTCAGAAGTTTACCAGACAAATCCATATCTTCTTGGGATGAATTTGTGAACCAATTTGTAGAACAATTTGGTGAACACAATGATACCTCTTTTGCTTCACATGAGTTGACAAGTATGAAGAAGAATCAAAATGAATATGTGGCTGAATTCAATAAAAGATTCAATAAGGTCCTAAATAGGATTCCAAGAGATGTTCAACCTGTCGATTCCTTTTTGATTAATTTTTTTATGGGTGCAATTAAAATATTAGGTGGGTTTTCCTCTGATTGGCCAAAATTGAAACTTTAAATTGATATTTCAAACGAGATCCGATCTTTGTGAGATTTAAAATGGAAGCATTTGACATCAAAATATTAGGTGGGATTTCCTCTGATTGTGTAAAATTGAAACTTTAAATTAATATTTCAAACGAGCTCGATTTTCGTGAAATTTAAAATAGAAGCATTTGCCATCAAAATATTACGTGGGTTTTCCTCTGATTGAGCAAAATTGAAAGTTTAAATTAATATTTCAAATGAGCTCCAATGTTCTTGAAATTTAAAATGGAAGCATTTGACATCAAAATATTAGGTGGGTTTTCCTCTGATTGTGCAAAATTGAAACTTTTTTGTGACACGTTTTACGTCCCAGAGCAAAATTGAAACTTAAAATTAATATTTCAAACGAGCTCGAATCTTCCTGAAATTTAAAATGGAAGCATTTGACATCAAAATATTTGGTGGGTTTTCCTATGATTGATCAAAATTGAAACTTTAAATTAATATTTCAAATGAGATATGATCTTTGTGAAAGTTAAAATGGAAGCATTTGACATCAAAATATTAGGTGGGTTTTCCTTTGATTGTGTAAAATTGAAACTTTAAATTAATATTTCAAACGAGCTCAGATCTCCATGAAATTTAAAATAGAAGCATTTGCCATCAAAATATTAGGTGGGTTTTCCTCTGATTGAGCAAAATTGAAAGTTTAAATAAATATTTCAAACAAGCTCCAATGTTCTTGAAATTTCAAATGGAAGCATTTGACATCAAAATATTAGGTGGGTTTTCCTTTGATTGTGCAAAATTGAAACTTTTTTGTGACACGTTTTACGTCCCGGAGCAAAATTGAAATTTTAAATTAATATTTCAAACGAGCTCGAATCTTCATGAAATTTAAAATGGAAGCATTTGACATCAAAATATTTGGTGGGTTTTCCTCTGATTGAGCAAAATTGAAACTTTAAATTAATATTTCAAACAAGCTCCGATCTTCGTGAAATTTAAATTGGAAGCATTTGACATCAAAATATTAGGTGGGTTTTCCTCTGATTGTGTAAAATTGAAACTTGAAATTAATATTTCGAACAAGCTTGGATCTTCGTGAAATTTGAAATAGAAGTGTTTGACATTAAAATATTAGGTGGGTTTTCCTCTGATTGACCAAAATTGAAACTTTAAATTAATAATTCAAACAAGATCCGATATTTGTGAGATTTAGAATGGAAGCATTTGACATCAAAATATTAGGTGGGTTTTCCTCTGATTGTGTAAAATTGAAACTTTAAATTAATATTTCAAACGAGCTCGGATCTCCGTGAAATTTAAAATAGAAGCATTTGCCATCAAAATATTAGGTGGGTTTTCCTTTGATTGAGCAAAATTGAAAGTTTAAATTAATATTTCAAACGAGCTCCGATGTTCTTAAAATTTAAAATGGAAGCATTCGACATCAAAATATTAGGTGGGTTTTCCTCTGATTGTGCAAAATTGAAACTTTTTTGTGACATGTTTTATGTCCCGGAGAAAAATTGAAACGTTAAATTAATATTTCAAATGAGCTTAAATCTTCGTGAAATTTAAAATGGAAGCATTTGACATCAAAATATTTGGTGGGTTTTCCTCTGATTGAGCAAAATTGAAACTTTAAATTAATATTTCAAACGAGCTCCGATCTTCGTGAAATTTAAATTGGAAGCATTTGACATCAAAATATTAGGTGGGTTTTCCTCTGATTGTGTAAAATTGAAACATGAAATTAATATTTCAAACGAGCTCGAATCTCCGTGAAATTTAAAATAGAAGCGTTTGACATTAAAATATTAGGTGGGTTTTCCTCTGATTGACCAAAATTAAAACTTTAAATTAATATTTCAAAGGAGATCCGATTTTTGTGAGATTTAAAAAGGAAGCATTTGACATCAAAATATTAGGTGGGTTTTTCTTTGATTGTGTAAAATTGAAACATTAAATTAATATTTCAAACGAGCTCAGATCTTTGTGAAATTTAAAATAGAAGCATTTGCCATCAAAATATTAGGTTGGTTTTTCTCTAATTGAGAAAAATTGAAAGTTTAAATTAATATTTCAAACGAGCTCCGATGTTCTTGAAATTTAAAATGGAAGCATTTGACATCAAAATATTAGGTGGGTTTTCCTCCAATTGTGCAAAATTGAAACTTTTTTGTGACACGTTTTACGTCCTGGACCAAAATTGAAACTTTAAATTAATATTTCAAACGAGCTCGAATCTTTGTGAAATTTAAAATGGAAGCTTTTAACATCAAAATATTTGGTGGGTTTTCCTTTGATTGAGCAAAATTGAAACTTTAAATTAATATTTCAAACGAACTCCGATCTTCATGAAATTTAAATTGGAAGCATTTGAGATCAAAATATTAGGTGGGTTTTCCTCTGATTGTGTAAAATTGAAACTTGAAATTAATATTTCAAACGAGCTCGGATCTCCGTGAAATTTAAAATAGAAGCATTTGACATTAAAATATTAGCTAGGTTTTCCTCTAATTGACCAAAATTGAAACTTTAAATTAATATTTCAAATGAGATCTGATCTTTGTGAGATTTAAAATGGAAGCAATTGACATCAAAATATTAGGTGGGTTTTCCTCTGATTGTGTAAAATTGAAACTTTAAATTAATATTTCAAACGAGCTCAGATCTTCATGAAATATAAAATAGAAGCATTTGCCATCAAAATATTAGGTGGGTTTTCCTCTGATTGAGCAAAATTGAAAGTTTGAATTAATACTTCAAACGAGCTCTGATGTTCTTGAAATTTAAAATGGAAGCATTTAACATCAAAATATTAGGTGGGTTTTTCCTCTGATTGTGCAAAATTGAAAGTTTTTTGTGACACGTTTTACGTCCCAAAGCAAAATTAAAACTTTAAATTAATAGTTCAAATGAGCTCGAATCTTCATGAAATTTAGAAAGGAAGCATTTGACATCAAAATATTTGGTGGGTTTTCCTCTGATTGAGCAAAATTGAAACTTTAATTAATATTTCAAATGAGCTTCGATCTTCGTGAAATTTGAATTGGAAGCATTTGACATGAAAATATTAGGTGGGTTTTTCTCTAATTGTGTAAAATTGAGACTTGAAATTAATATTTCAAACGAGCTCGGATCTCCGTGAAATTTAAAATAGAAGCGTTTGACATTAAAATATTAGATGGGTTTTCCTCTGATTAACCAAAATTAAAACTTTAAATTAATATTTCAAAGGAGATCCGATCTTTGTGAGATTTAAAATGGAAGCATTTGACATCAAAATATTAGGTGGGTTTTCCTTTGATTGAGGAAAATTGAAAGTTTAAATTAATATTTCAAACGAGCTCTGATGCTCTTGAAATTTAAAATGGAAGCATTTGACATCAAAATATTAGGTGGGTTTTCCTCTGATTGTGCAAAATTGAAACTTTTTTGTGACACATTTTACGTCATGGAGCAAAATTGAAACTTAAAATTAATATTTCAAACGAGCTTGAATCTTTGTGAAATTTAAAATGGAAGCATTTGACATCAAAATATTTGGTGGGTTTTCCTCTGATTGAGCAAAATTGAAACTTTAAATTAATATTTAAAACGAGCTCCGATCTTCGTGAACTTTAAATTGGAAGTATTTGACATCAAAATATTAGGTGTGTTTTCCTCTGATTGTGTAAAATTGAAACTTGAAATTAATATTTCAAACGAGCTCGGATCTCTATGAAATTTAAAATAGAAACGTTTGACATTAAAATAGTAGGTGGGTTTTCCTCTGATTGACCAAAATTGAAACTTTAAATTAATATTTCAAACAAGATCCGATCTTTGTGAGATTTAAAATGGAAGCATTTGACATCAAAATATTAGGTGGGTTTTCCTCTGATTGTGTAAAATTGAAACTTTAAATTAATGTTTCAAACGAGGTCGGATCTTCGTGAAATTTAAAATAGAAGCATTTGCCATAAAAATATTAGGTGGGTTTTCCTCTGATTGATCAAAATTGAAAGTTTAAATTAATATTTCAAACGAGGTCCGATGTTCTTGAAATATAAAATGGAAGCATTTGAAATCAAAATATTAGGTGGGTTTTCCTCTGATTGTGCAAAATTGAAACTTTTTTGTGACACATTTTACGTCTCGGAGTAAAAATTGAAACTTTAAATTAATATTTCAAACGAGCTCGAATCTTCATGAAATTTAAAATGGAAGCATTTGACATCAAAATATTTGGTGGGTTTTCGTCTGATTGAGCAAAATCGAAACTTTAAATTAATATTTCAAACGAGCTCCGATCTTCATGAAATTTAAATTGGAAGCATTTGACATCAAAATATTAGGTGGGTTTTCCTCTGATTGTGTAAAATTGAAAGTTGAAATTAATATTTCAAATGAGCTTCGATCTTCATGAAATTTAAAATTTAAGCCTTTGACATTAAAATATTAGGTGGGTTTTCCTCTGATTGACCAAAATTGAAACTTTAAATTAATATTTCAAACAAGATCCGATCTTTGTGAAATTTAAAATTGAAGCATTTGACATCAAAATATTAGGTGGGTTTTCCTTTGATTGTGTAAAATTGAAACTTTAAATTAATATTTCAAATGAGCTCGGATCTCCGTGTAATTTAAAATAGAAGCATTTGCCATCAAAATATGAGGTGGGTTTTCCTCTGATTGAGCAAAATTGTAAGTTTAAATTAATATTTCAAATGAGCTCCGATGTTCTTGAAATTTAAAATGGATGCATTTGACATCAAAATATTAGGTGGGTTTTCCTCTGATATTGGAAAATTGAAACTTTTTTGTGACACATTTTACGTCCCGGAGCAAAATTGAAACTTTAAATTAATATTTTAAATGAGCTCGAATCTTCGTGAAATTTAAAATGGAAGCATTTGACATCAAAATATTTGGTGGGTTTTCCTGTGATAGAGAAAAATTGAAACTTTAAATTAATATTTCAAACAAGCTCCGATCTTCGTGAAATTTAAATTGGAAGCATTTGACATCAAAATATTAGGTGGGTTTTCCTCTGATTGTGTAAAATTGAAACTTGAAATTAATATTTCAAACGAGCTCGGATCTCCGTGAAATTTAAAATAGAAGTGTTTGACATTAAAATATTAGGTGGGTTTTCCTCTGATTGACCAAAATGTAAACTTTAAATTAATATTTCAAATGAGATCCGATCTTTGTGAGATTTAAAATGGAAGCATTTGACATCAAAATATTAGGTGGGTTTTCCTCTGATTGTGTAAAATTGAAACTTTAAATTAATATTTCAAACGAGCTCGGATCGCCATGAAATTTAAAATAGATGCATTTGCCATCAAAATATTAGGTGGGTTTTCCTCTGATTGAGCAAAATTGAAACTTTAATTAATATTTCAAATGAGCTCCGATCTTCATGAAATTTAAATTGGAAGCATTTGACATCAAAATATTAGGTGGGTTTTCCTTTGATTGTGTAAAATTTAAACTTGAAATTATTATTTCAAACGAGCTTGGATCTCCGTGAAATTTAAAATAGAAGTGTTTGACATTAAAATATTAGGTGGGTTTTCTTCTTATTGCCCAAAATTGAAACTTTAAATTAATATTTCAAACGAGATCTGTGTTGGAAAGTGACAATGCAGGCAATTGTTATTTTGTCATTACTGTCAAACCTTTATTGTTAAGACTATTGTTATTTTTTTGAGTACCATGTCTATTGTTGATGAGGAAGATTTAATAAGAAGACCAAGTGAATGGTTGAGTTAAGGACTATAAAAGGGTACTCGATCAGTTTGCACTTTGGAAAAGTAATTAGTTGTTTATCTTTCAAAGATAGTTTTTTCTGGCTGTTCTTAGTCGATTAAAGTTGCTTGTGCAGAGTAAAGTTGTTCGTGACGAGCAAAGTTGTTCACTGCCGAGCACCATTGAAATTGCCGAGTTAAAACAGTGATGTTGGCCGACTAACAATAATTGAATTAATGATGAGATTTGAGATCTCTGGCTGACTTAGTTAATTTTATTGGGATATGTAATGTTAATTAAAGATTGATCCATGTCATTTAATGTATCAGTAACCGTAATTAATGAATGGTTTCAAGATTTAATTAGAGACTACTTTGGAGAAGTAAATGTAATGCAAAGATGGAATGATCCATTGGATCTGACCTAACCTAAGATCTACGATCTTGTTTAAGCAGAAAAAGATTTATCTGACCTAAACATAGAGGTATATGATAACCTCAAGGGGTTATTCATGATGTATGCAAGAGTGTATGTGTATGCAAAAAGGATTGCATTGTTGATTTACTGTTTGGCATGATCTAGCAGAGAAGGAAAAATACAGAAGAAGAGAGTTGCATGTGTGATTGCTTGATAGATTTCCAAGCAGATCAGAAGGTTGAAATGACAATGCAGGCTATCCAGTAAGTTAACATCAAAGCTGTAATTGGATCTAAATTTGCAAAGTAAGTTGTATGTACCAGATCATAACTGCTAATTACTTTCTTACCATTGTATCAGTTAAATCCTTTAACAAGGTTGACTTAACAATCATTTGTATAAATCCTCTAACAAGGTGACATTCAGATTGGAATCTTCTAAGTCCTCTAACAAGGCCACTCCTAACAGGGTGATTAAATCCTTTAACCAAGTCACACCTAGCAGTGTGTTATTGTAACCTTTTATAGGGTTGGCTCCTCACAGGGCATCACTTCAGAAGAGTGAAAACTTGGTAGCATGTTATTGGTGGTT
>MU223226.1:1927934-1941917 GCA_018584345.1 Thuja plicata
AGGTGACATTCAGATTGGAATGTTCTAAGTCCTCTAACAAGGCCACTCCTGACAGGGTGATTAAATCCTTTAACCAGGTCACACCTAGCAGTGTGTTATTGTAACCTTTTACAGGGTTGGCTCCTCAGAGGGCATCACTTCAGAAGAGTGAAAACTTGGTAGCATGTTACTGGTGGTTTTTCCCATTTTGGGTTTCCACGTTAAATACTTATGTCAACTTGTGTGAATGCTTATGGTTTGCTTTACTGTTATGTTTCTACAAGCTAAATTCAATTGATAGTAAACTGCATGATTAAAGTTGCTGACTTATGCTACTGTTGCCGAGTAGACCTAAAATATAGAAAGTTTTATTTGCTACATCTAGACCTGAGGATAACTGATTCACCCCTCCCCTCTCAGTTATTCTAAATTCATTATAACAATCCGATCTTTGTAAGATTTAAAATGGAAGCATTTGACATCAAAATATTAGGTGGGTTTTCCTCTGATTGTGTAAAATTGAAACTTTAAATTAATATTTCAAACGAGCACGGATCTCCGTGAAATTTATAATAGAAGCATTTGCCATCAAAATATTAGGTAGGTTTTCCTCTGATTGAGCAAAATTGGAAGTTTAAATTAATATTTCAAACAAGCTCCGATGTTCTTGAAATTTAAAATGGACGCATTTAACATCAAAATATTAGGTGGGTTTTCCTTTGATTGTGCAAAATTGAAACCTTTTTGTGACACGTTTTACATCCCGGAGCAAAATTGAAACTTTAAATTAATATTTGAAATGAGCTCGAATCTTCGTGAAATTTAAAATGGAAGCATTTGACATAAAAATATTTGATGGGTTTTCCTCTGATTGAGCAAAATTGAAACTTTAAATTAATATTTCAAACGAGCTCCGATCTTCGTGAAATTTAAATTGGAAGCATTTGACATCAAAATATTAGGTGGGTTTTCCTCTGATTGTGTAAAATTGAAACTTGAAATTAATATTTCAAACGAGCTCCGATATCCGTGAAATTTAAAATAGAAGCGTTTGGCATTAAAATATTAGGTGGGTTTTCCTCTGATTGACCAAAATTGAAACTTTAAATTAATATTTTAAACGAGATCCGATCTTTGTGAAATTTAAAATAGAAGCAATTGACATCAAAATATTAGGTGGGTTTTCCTCTGATTGTGTAAAATTGAAACTTTAAATTAATATTTCAAACAAGCTCGAATCTCCGTGAAATTTAAAATAGAAGCATTTGCCAACAAAATATTAGGATTTTCCTCTGATTGAACAAAATTGAAAGTTTAAATTAATATTTCAAACGAGCTCCGATGTTCTTTTTAAAATGGAAGCATGTGACATCAAAATATTAGGTGGGTTTTCCTTTGATTGTGCAAAATTGAAACTTTTTTGTGACACGTTTTATGTCCCAGAGCAAAATTGAAACTTTAAATTAATATTTCAAACGAGCTCGAATCTTCGTGAAATTTAAAATGGAAGCATTTGACATGAAAATATTTGGTCAGTTTTCCTCTGATTGAGAAAAAATGAAACTTTAAATTAATATTTCAAATGAGCTCCGATCTTTGTAAAATTTAAATTGGAAGCATTTGACATCAAAATATTAGGTGGGTTTTCCTCTGATTGTGTAAAATTGTAACGTGAAATTAATATTTCAAACGAGCTCGGATCTCCGTGAAATTTAAAATAGAAGCATTTGACATTAAAATATTAGGCGGGTTTTCCTTTGATTGACCAAAATTGAAACTTTAAATAAATATTTCAAACGAGATCCGATCTTTGTGAAATTTAAAATGGAAGCATTTGACATCAAAATATTAGGTGGGTTTTCCTCTGATTGTGTAAAATTGAAACTTTAAATTAATATTTCAAACGAGCTCGGATCTTCGTGAAATTTAAAATAGAAGCATTTGCCATCAAAATATTAGGTGGGTTTTCCTCTGATTGAGCAAAATTGAAAGTTTAAATTAATATTTCAAACGAGCTCTGATGTTCTTGAAATTTAAAATGTAAGCATTTGACATCAAAATATTCAGTGGGTTTTCCTCTGATTATGCAAAATTGAAACTTTTTTGTGGCACGTTTTATGTCTCGAAGCAAAATTGAAACTTTAAATCAATATTTCAAACGAGCTCGAATCTTCGTGAAATTTAAAATGGAAGCATTTGACATCAAAATATTTGGTGGGTTTTCCTCTGATTGAGCAAAATTGAAACTTTGAATTATTATTTCAAACGAACTCTGATCTTCGTGAAATTTAAATTGGAAGCATTTGAAATCAAATTATTAGGTGGGTTTTCCTCTGATTGTCTAAAATTGAAACTTGAAATTAATATTTCAAACGAGCTCGAATCTCCGTGAAATTTAAAATAGAAGCGTTTGACATTAAAATATTAGGTGGGTTTTCCTCTAATTGACCAAAATTGAAACTTTAAATTAATATTTCAAACGAGATCCGATCTTTGTGAAATTTAAAATGCAAGCATTTAATATCAAAATATTAGATGGGTTTTCCTCTGATTGTGTAAAATTTAAACTTGAAATTAATATTTCGAACGAGCTTGGATCTCCGTGAAATTTAAAATAGAAGTGTTTGACATTAAAATATTAGGTGGGTTTTCTTCTTATTGCCCAAAATTGAAATTTTAAATTAATATTTCAAATGAGCTCCGATGTACTTGAAAATTAAAATAGACGCATTTAACATCAAAATATTAGGTGGGTTTTCCTCTGATTGTGCGAAATTGAAACTTTTTTGTGACATGTTTTACGTCCCGGAGCAAAATTGAAACTTTAAATTAATATTTCAAACAAGCTCGAGTCTTCGTGAAATTTAAAATGGAAGCATTTGACATAAAAATATTTGGTGGGTTTTCCTCTGATTGAGCAAAATTGAAACTTTAACTTAATATTTCAAACGAGCTCCGATCTTCGTGAAATTTAAATTGGAAGCATTTGACATCAAAATATTAGGTGGGGTTTCCTCTGATTATGTAAAATTGAAACTTGAAATTAATATTTGAGACGAGCTCAGATCTCTGTGAAATTTAAAAGAGTAGCGTTTGACATTAAAATATTAGGTGGGTTTTCCTCTGATTGACTAAAATTGAAACTTTAAATTAATATTTCAAACGAGATCCGATCTTTGTGAAATTTAAAAAGGAAGCATTTGACATCAAAATATTAGGTGGGTTTTCCTCTGATTGTGTAAAATTGAAACTTTAAATTAATACTTCAAACGAGCTCAGATCTCCGTGAAATTTAAAATAGAAGCATTTGCCATCAAAATATTAGGTGGGTTTTCCTCTGATTGAGCAAAATTGAAAGTTTAAATTAATATTTCAAATGAGCTCCAATGTTCTTGAAATTTAAAATGGAAGCATTTGACATCAAAATATTAGGTTGGTATTCTTTTGATTGTGCAAAATTGAAACTTTTTTGTGACACGTTTTACGTCCCAGAGCAAAATTGAAACTTTAAGTTAATATTTCAAACGAGCTTGAATCTTCGTGAAATTTAAAATGGAAGCAGTTGACATCAATATATTTGGTGGGTTTTCCTCTGATTGAGCAAAATTGAAACTTTAAATTAATATTTCAAATGAGCTCTGATTTTTGTGAAATTTGAATTGGAAGCATTTGACATCAAAATATTAGGTGGGTTTTCCTCTGATTGTGTAAAATTGAAACTTGAAATTAATATTTCAAACGAGCTCAGATCTTCATGAAATTTAAAATAGAAGCGTTTGACATTAAAATATTAGGTGGGTTTTCCTCTGATTGACCAAAATTGAAACTTTAAATTAATATTTCAAACAAGATCTGACCTTTGTGAAATTTAAAATGGAAGCTTTTGACATCAAAATATTAGGTGCCTTTTCCTTTGATTGTGTAAAATTGAAATTTTAAATTAATATTTCAAATGATCCTGGATCTCTGTGAAATTTAAAATAGAAGCATTTGCCATCAAAATATTAGGTGGGTTTTCCTCTGATTGAGCAAAATTGAAAGTTTAAATTAGTATTTCAAACGACATCCGACATTCTTGAAATTTAAAATGGAAGCATTTGACATAAAATTATTAGGTGGGTTTTCCTCTGATTGTGTAAAATTGAAACTTTTTTGTGACACGTTTTATGTCCCGGAGTAAAATTGAAACTTTAAATTAATATTTCAAACGAGCTCAAATCTTCATAAAATTTAAAATGGAATCATTTGACATCAAAATATTTGGTGGGTTTTCCTCTGATTGAGCAAAATTGAAACTTTAAATTAATATTTCAAAGGAGCTTCGATCTTCATGAAATTTAAATTTGAATCATTTGACATCAAAATATTAGGTGGGTTTTCATCTGATTTTGTAAAATTGAAACTTGAACTTAATATTTCAAATGAGCTCGGATCTCCATGTAATTTAAAATAGAAGCGTTTGACATTAACATATTAGGTGGGTTTTACTCCGATTGACCAAAATTGAAACTTTAAATTAACATTTCAAACGAGATCTGATCTTTGTGATATTTAAAATGGAAGCATTTGACATCAAAATATTAGGTGGGTTTTCGTCTGATTTTGTAAAATTGAAACTTTAAATTAATATTTCAAACAAGCCCGTATTCTGTGAAATTTAAAATAGAAGCATTTGCCATGAAAATATTAGGTGAGTTTTCGTCTGATTGAGCAAAATTGAAAGTTTAAATTAATATTTCAAACGAGCTTCGATGTTCTTGAAATTTAAAATGGAAGCATTTGACATCAAAATATTAGGTGGGTTTTACTTTGATTGTGCAAAATTGAAACTATTTTGTGACATGTTTTACGTCCTGGAGCAAAATTGAAACTTTAAATTAATATTTCAAACGAGCTCAAATCTTCGTGAAATTTAAAATGGAATCATTTGACATCAAAATATTTGGTGGGTTTTCCTCTGATTGTGCAAAATTGAAACTTTAAATTATTATTTCAAACGAGCTTCGATCTTAGTGAAATTTAAATTGGAAGCATTTGACATCAAAATATTAGGTGGGTTTTCCTCTGATTGTGTAAAATTGAAACTTGAAATTAATATTTCAGACGAGCTTGGATCTCTGTGAAATTTAAAATAGAAGCATTTGACATTAAAATATTAGGTGGGTTTTCCTCTGATTGGCCAAAATTGAAACTTTAAATTAATATTTCAAACAAGATCCGATCTTTGTGAAATTTAAAATAGAAGCATTTGACATCAAAATATTAGGTGGGTTTTCATCTTATTGTGCAAAATTGAAACTTTAAATTAATATTTCAAACGAGCCCGGATCTCTGTGAAATTTAAAATAGAAGCATTTGCATCAAAATATTAGGTGGGTTTTCCTCTGATTGAGCAAAATTGAAAGTTTAAATTAATATTTCAAACGAGATTTAATGTTCTTGAAATTTAAAATGGAAGCATTTTACATCAAAATATTAGCTGGGTTTTCCTCTGATTGTGCAAAATTGAAACTTTTTTGTGACACATTTTACATGTTGGAGCGAAATTGAAAGTTTAAATTAATATTTCAAACGAGCTTGAATCTTCATGAAATTTAAAATGGAAGCATTTGGCATCAAAATATTTGGTGGGTTTTCCTCTGATTGAGGAAAATTGAAACTTTAAATTAATATTTCAAACGAGCTCCGATCTTTGTGAAATTTAAATTGGAAGCATTTGACATCAAAATATTAGGTGGGTTTTCCTCTGATTTTGTAAAATTGAAACTTGAAATTAATATTTGAAATGAGCTCAGATCTCCATGAAATTTAAAATAGAAGCATTTAACGTGAAAATATTAGCTGGGTTTTCCTTTGATTGGCCAAAATTGAAACTTTAAATTAATATTTCAAACAAGATCCGATCTTTGTGAAATTTAAAATGGAAGCATTTGACATCAAAATATTAGGTGGGCTTTTCTTTGATTGTGTAAAATTGAACTTTAAATTAATATTTCAAATGAGCCTGGATCTCTGTGAAATTTACAATACAAGCATTTGCCATCAAAATACTAGGTGGGTTTTCCTCTGATTGAGTAAAATTTAAAGTTTAAATTAATATTTCAAATGGGGTTCGATGTTTTTGAAATTTAAAATGGAAGCATTTGACATCAAAATATTAGGTGGGTTTTCCTCTGATATTGCAAAATTGAAACTTTTTTGTGACACGTTTTATGTCCTAGAGTAAAATTGAAACTTTAAATGAATATTTCAAATGAGCTAGAATCTTTGTGAAATTTAAAATGGAAGTATTTGACATCAAAATATTTGGTGGGTTTTCCTCTGATGAAGAAAAATTGAAACTTTAAATCAATATTTCAAATGAGCTCCGATCTTCGTGAAATTTAAATTGGAACCATTTGACATCAAAATTTTAGGTGGGTTTTCCTGTGACTGTGTATAATTGAAACTTGAAATTAATATTTCTAACAAGCTCGGATCTCTGTGAAATTTAAAATAGAAGCATTTGACATTAAAATATTAGGCGGGTTTTCCTCTGATTTATCTAAAAGAGGGGTAAAATTTTTATTGAATACCAAAGAGAACAAAACAAAAGAGGAAACAAAGAGCACTAAAGAACTTTATCCTAGTCAACAAGTTTAGCCAGCTTATGAGATAAATCAGGGGGAAGCATCCTATGATCAATAATATTCCAATCCAGCGCGTGCTCAGAAGCCCATTTAGCCAAGCAATCAACCACTCCATTCCACTCCCGAGGGATATGCATAAAAGACACTGATTCCAAAGAATTGCATAACTGAGTGATCTATTGAATAACCAGAGCCAAATGCCAATCCACATCCACAAGGTTCCATCTATTCAATAAATTCACTACCACCTGTGAGGTTGTCTCACAAGTAATTCTTCTACAACCACGTTGACAACACTATTCCATTGCAACCTAGATAGCAAGGGCTTCCATGAGGTTATTGTATGGTAACCCTTGTAGATAAAGAACAAAAACTAAACATCACCAGAGCTATCAGACCCAACTCCCCCAATGCAATCCGGTCTAGGATTTCCCCGAGAAGAGCCATTAGTGTTGATTTTAAGAACTCTAGACTAGGGAGGAGTCTAATGCCCCTAACAATTAACACGCTGAGAGTGCTATCTGGCTCTATTCCCAGCGCATCTATGGGGCAGAGAGGGGGCACCGCTTAAAGAGGAAAGGAAAGGTGTGAGTAAATACCACCATCTCCAGGGTCCAAACCGCCACAAAAGTCACATTTTTCTAGGAGTGTTTCATGAAGAGAATAAACAATTTTCCCCCACAGGTGTCTGATCCCCAGCTGCACCTCATGAAAGATTCTCCTATTTCTCTCAAGCCAAACATGCCATAAAATAAAGGAAGGGCCAATAGTCCAAGCAACCTGAAGAAAAGAGGTCTTGGAAGGGGGATGGTCCAGATGCTCCTAGAACTCAGACAAGGAAGAAACATGCCAGCATGAGCATCCCCACACACTCCACCAGAAGAGCCAAATCTGCTTGACAAAGGAGCACTGGAAAAAAAGGTGGGAAATAGTCTCTTCACTATTGCGGCATAAGACACAGATGGAGGGCCCCTGGAAGCCTCTCTTGCAAAGATTCTCCTAAGTAAGATAGTGATTGTAAACTAGAATCCAGAGGAAAAAGTTACACTTAGGCCAAGAAAAGCTATTCCAAGCTTTCTTCCACCAAGAAACCTCTACCTCTCCAAACAGTTGCTTAGTCAGTGCAAGGTACCCTAAAGAAATAGAATACTTGCCAGAAGAAGACCTCCCTAAGAAAAAACATCAGGTTCCTGCAGAGAGTTGCACTCCCTAGAAGCCAAGATCTGAGAAAGCTCCAACCGATCCCCTAGAGAACCACCTGGCGGCCAATCAAAAGAATTCTTCCATCTATAACCAACAACAAGGCCCAGGTTATGAGCCTCCTTATAATGAGCCACTTTATTCCATCCAGAAAAAAGGAAAAAATCACAAAGAGGCTGTAAGTGTGGATGAGAGGACAAGAGAGGAGGATGCCCATTCCAAGAATCACTCCAAAACAGAGCCTCAATGCCTCTATTATAGATCCAAAAAAGACTTCTCTTCACCAGGTGAGCACCAATCTTGAGGGCATTCCACACCATAGAGCCTCTTCCCTCAAGAGGAAACCTAGAAACATCTGAAGGTTCAACGCCAGGTAAATACTTGTGTGACAGGATACGGGCCCAAAGCTGAGACTGATTGGAGCACCAACACCAATAGAGCTTGGCAGCAATAGCTTGACTACACAAGATAGCAGAACAAAGACCAATGCCTCCTTCCTTTTTTGGCCTGCAGACAGTATCCCAATTGATGAGGCTCCATTTAGAATTTTGCAAATTGCCACTCCAAAGAAATTGGCGAGAAAGAGCATCAAATTCCTTAAGAAAATATGCCGGGGCAGCCTGAACCATGCTTTTGTATATAGGAAGGGCCTGAATCATAGATTGCATGAGAGTCACCCTGCCAGCAGTAGAGAGCCACCTATGAGTCCAATGATTGACTTTTTGTCGAGGCTTGTCGAGAAAGCTCTGCCAGAAAAGCCTGGGCTGTCTTCCCACCACAATAGGGACACCCAAGTAAGTTAGAGGGAGAGACTCAATTTGAAATCTCAAGATATTAGCAATCTTTCACTGAATAGGCTCAGGAGTGTTGAAGAAAAAAATAGAGGACTTGTGGTCATTAATTTTCTGACCTAAGGCAGCCAAATAAGTATCCAAAGTGAGCTGAAAGGCTTTAGCTTATCGAATCTGAGCTCTCCCAGCAAGGGCCATATCATCAACAAACTAGAGGTGGGAAAGAGTGGGTAGACCATTTCCCCATCGCCAGCCCTAAATTAGATTTTGGGATACATGAGAATTGATAAGTCTGCCAAGTTCCTCAGCCATAATGATAAAAAATAAGGAGAAAGAGGATCTCCCTGGTGAAGACCCCTAGAGGCCCCAAATAACTCAAATGGTTCACCATTAAGAAGGATCAAGAAGGAGGAAGTAGTAACACAGCTCCAAACCCAGCTAACCCATTACTGACTGAAGCCAAAAGCTAGAAGAAATTTCTGCAAGAAACCCCAGTTGACTCTGTCATAAGCCTTAGCCATATCGAGCTTGATGAACATAGCACACTCTCTACAAGTACACATAGAGTGAATGGCTTTAGAAGCAATAACCACCCCATCCAAAAATTGTTTTCCACCCACAAAACCCCCTTGTTCCTCAGAGATAACCATGGGAAGCCAAACTTTAAGCCTCTCCGCTAGGAGCTTAGTAATGATTTTATAGACCACATTACATAGAGCAATGGGCTGAAAGAAGTCCAGTTGATTAGCCTCTTCCTTCTTCGAAATAAGGACAAGGAAAGTATCATTCAAAGGCTACAACATAGATTTGTTGGAATAGGACTCCTGAACCACATCCAAAAGGTCTTGATTGATAATATCCCAAAATTCCTAGAAGAATTCAACAGGGAAGCCATCAGGCCCTGGAGCTTTGCCCTTACACAGGCTGAAGACCACATCTTCCAAGTTAGACATACAAATTGGCCACATAAGAGAGTCATTCATCTCCCCGATCACAACAAAGGGAATACAGGACAAGTTCATATTCTCCTCAATCTCCACTAGAGGCAAGTCATTAGAAAAGAGAGCAGAGTAAAACTAAATAGCTTCCCTGGACACAACTTGAGAGGAGGTCAAATACGTCCCATCAAAAGTGACAAGAGAAGAAATGTAACTCATGTTACGTCAAGCCTGCACAGATTTATGGAAAAATGCGGTGTTCTTGTCCCCTTCTTGAAGCCAATCAACCCAAGCCTTCTATTTCCAATAAATTTCTTCTCTAAGATCCCACTCTGCTAAATCACTAGAAGCTTGAGATTCTGCTATGCCAAGAGCTTCAGAAAAACCCAAATCCCGAATCTACCTAGTAATAACATCCAGACGATCCTGAGCCCTCTTCTTCATGATGTGGAGATTACCAAAACAAGTCTCATTCTAATTATTCAACTTCCTTTTGACAAATTGTAATTTTTTAGAGAAGGAGAACATAGCAGTGCCATAGGCAGGGCCACCCTGTCTCCACCAGTGAGCCATTAAATCATAGAGAGAAGAGTCTCGAAGCCACATCAACTGGAACTTAAAGGGAAGCTTCTTGGGGACAACAACATAACTATCCGTGAGCTTAATAGGCCAGTGGTCAGAGTCTCTCCAATCAAGAATTTCAGAAGAGAGAGAAAGAGAGCCATAATTCCAAAAGTAGGAAACCAGGAACCTATCCAAGCGTTCCGAGATGGCATCATCTCCAACCCTTCTATTGTTCCATGTAAAGAGCCCATTAAGAGGTCTGACATCAGAGAGGTGTAAAAGATCCATATTTTCTCGAAGAAGCTTAGAAGAAGGACCCAAGCAAGCTAGCCCACCTTGCTTCTCCTCCAGACTAATGACAGAGTTGAAATCCCTAGCAACAATCCAAGGCAAGAATGGGTGACAGCTTCTAACATGCCTAATATGTGCCCAGAGCTTAATCTTGCCAGGGAGATCTATAGGGGCATACACATTAGTAACAATAATCATCTCTCCAATTTCCAGAGAAGAGGCCACCATTGAGAGAGCCAAGTGACAAGAGATCCAGTAGAGAGGCATAACTTTCCTAGGATCCAAAAAAATGGCAAGACCACCAGAGCTCCCCAAAGCACATACACTCTAACATTGCCCCAGAAACCAAATATTAGGAGCACATCTAAACATGGAATCCACTGAAAGCTTGGTCTCCTAGATATAAAGGATATCTGGAGAATCATCAGCCACTAGCTCATGAATAGCTTTTTGTTTGGGGATGCTATTCAACCCCCTCACATTCCATGAGAGAATAATCATTGAGTATAGTTGGGGAAATGTACATCCAAGGTATTTACAGCCCCAGACTCTACCAGTAAATCTCCTGTAAGTTTAATTTTTTCCTGATCCTGCTTTTTCCCAACTCTTGAGGGAGTAGCAAAAGAGACTTTCTTAAATGGTCTTTGCATCAGGCCCAAAGCAAGAGAAGATCCATTTCCTTTACCAAAGGCCAACACATCCTTGACCAAATCTACCAGAAGAATATCCTTTTCCTATGGAGCAGGAGAAACCACAAGGGCACCAGACTCAGGGCCAATAGGGGTCTCTGGCTGCTGCTGAACTACAACATCCTGGTTGCCACTAAGAATAGAACTCCTCCCATCTGAGCCAGTAAACCCACATTGAGCATCTACAAGACTGCCTTCTTCTATGACCATGTTGTCTAGCACCTCAAATCGATTGAACCCTGAGTCCACTTGCCGATCTAGATGAGGTCGCTTCTGACCCCTTCCCTTAGCACGGTTGAGAGAAGGGATAAAACCATCCTTATAAGGACTGGTATTGTTTGTTGGCCCTTTCCCTTGACTTGAATTATTCATCTGAGCTTTCCCTTTACCAGTACTATCAGTCTAAACTTTCCCTTTTCCAGTACTAAAATTTTGACCACTCCCCTTACCATCATTAGTCATCCTTGGGCCTAAGAACCTGCCAGGAGTACCATTGCCTTTAGAGGCTTGAGGGCATTGGCACTGTAAATGACCATACTCATGAAAAATTCAGCATCAGAAGGGAAGGGATTCATAGTCTAGCTGCTAAATCCAAGAAGAAGAGCCTAGGCAAATTTCCAAAGAGTTTGGCAAAGGATTATTTAAATCAATTTCAACACAAATACGAGCATAAGAAATAACCTTTTTATCCAGTGATTGATGTGATATAGCAGCCGGCTTCCCAAGCAAAGCAGCAATCTATCGAAGGATATCCTAGTGCTAGAACTCCAAAGGAAGCCACAGCAGGTAGACCCAAATAGGAACCCTCGAAGGGAGATCCTCAGCAGAATTGAACCCTGTATTCCAGGGTTTGACAAAAAGTCCCACACAGTCATAAAAATATGGGCCTCCCTCAAAGACCCAGTCGTGATCTGACATGCAAGAGAAAGCCACCAAAAAGTAGCTATTACCAGCTAGCATAATATCCATATCACCTTCCACCTGCCACGAACGGTGAATCCAGGCTTCCAGAGCCAACAGGGAAATCTGGATACCAAGAAACTTGCATATCAATGCATGTTTGGCCAAATAGTCCACATCATCCATTACTACTTTTGGAGGGATAACCAGCACAGGTCGATCCATGCTATGCGGAAGGTAGCCATTAACTTTATTCAACTTTGAGCTCTCTCCAACATAAAATTTATCCTTCGCCTGTGAACTCACCCTGTGAGAAGCTCCACCACCAACTGAGCCTCTAGAAAGAGTGAGACTCTTGGAAACCCCATTTGCGACCATCAGAGCCCAGCAAACAGACTCCCTCACAGCCGTATGGCTTCTCCCTATATGTGTCAAGCGAGCAAAACCCTCCTCCGATCAAAGCCTTCCTCAGAGCAAAAACCTGTTTCCCTCTGATTAACCAAAATTGAAACTTTAAATTAATATTTCAAATGAGATATGATCTTTGTGAGATTTAAAATGGAAGCATTTGACATCAAAATATTACGTGGGTTTTCCTCTGATTATGTAAAATTGAAACTTTAAATTAATATTTCAAACAAGCTCGGATCTCCGTGAAATTTCAAATAGAAGCATTTGCCATCAAAATATTAGGTGGGTTTTCCTCTGATTGAGAAAAAATTGAAAGTTTAAATTAATATTTCAAACGAGCTCTGATGTTCTTGAAATTTAAAATGGAAGCATTTGACATAAAAATATTAGGTGTGTTTTCCTCTTATTGTGCAAAATTGAAACTTTTTTGTGACACGTTTTACGTCCTGGAGCAAAATTGAAACTTTAAATTAATATTTCAAATGAGCTTGAAACTTCGTGAAATTTAAAATGGAAGCATTTGACATCAAAATATTTGGTGGGTTTTCTTCTGATTGAGAAAAATTGAAACTTTAAATTAATATTTCAAACGAGCTCCGATCTTCGTGAAATTTAAATTGGAAGCATTTGACATCAAAATATTAGGTGGGTTTTCCTCTGATTGTGTAAAATTGAAACTTGAAATTAACATTTCAAATGAGCTCGGATCTCCGTGAAATTTAAAATAGAAGTGTTCGACATTAAAATATTAGGTGGGTTTGCCTCTAATTGACCAAAATTGAAACTTTAAATTAATATTTCAAACAAGATCCAATGTTTGTGAGATTTAAAATGGAAGCATTTGACATCAACATAAATGGTGGGTTTTTCTCTGACTATGTAAAATTGAAACTTTAAATTAATATTTTAAATGAGCTCGGATCTTCCTGAAATTTAAAATAGAAGCATTTGCCATCAAAATATTAGGTGGGTTTTCCTCTGATTGAACAAAATTGAAAGTTTAAATTAATGTTTCAAATGAGCTCCGATGTTCTTGAAATTCAAAATGGAAGCATTTGACATCAAAATATTAGCTGGGTTTTCCTCTGATTGTGCAAAATTAAAACTTTTTTGTGACACGTTTTACGTCCTGGAGCAAAATTGAAACTTTAAATTAATATTTCAAACAAGCTCGAATCTTCGTGAAATTTAAAATGGAAGCATTTGACATCAAAATATTTGGTGGGTTTTCCTTTGATTGAATAAAATTGAAACTTTAAATTAATATTTCAAACGAGCTCCGATCTTCACAAAATTTAAATTGGAAGCATTTGACATTAAAATATTAGGTGGGTTTTCCTTTGATTGTGTAAAATTGAAACTTGAAATTAATATTTCAAACGAGCTCGGATCTCTGTGAAATTTAAAATAGAAGCGTTTGACATTAAAATATTAGGTGGGTTTTCCTCCGATTGACCAAAATTGAAACTTTAAATTAATATTTCAAAGGAGATCCGATCTTTGTGAGATTTAAAATGGAAGCATTTGACATCAAAATATTAGGTGGGTTTTCCTTTGATTGTGTAAAATTGAAACTTTAAATTAATATTTC
>MU223226.1:1941978-1963652 GCA_018584345.1 Thuja plicata
TATTATGTGGGTTTTCCTTTGATTGAGCAAAATTGAAAGTTTAAATTAATATTTCAAATGAGCTCCGATGTTATTGAAATTTAAAATGGAAGCATTTGACATCAAAATATTAGGTGGGTTTTCCTCTAATTGTGCAAAATTGAATCTTTTTTGTGACACATTTTACGTCCCGAAGCAAAATTGAAACTTTAAATTAATATTTCAAAGGAGCTCGAATCTTCGTGAAATTTAAAATGGAAGCATTTGACATCAAAATATTTGGTGGGTTTTCCTTTGAGTCAGCAAAATTGAAACTTTAAATTAATATTTCAAACAAGCTCCGATCTTCGTAAAATTTAAATTGAAAGCATTTGACATCAAAATATTAGGTGGGTTTTCCTATGATTGTGTGAAATGGAAACTTGAAATTAATATTTCAAACGAGCTCGGATCTCCGTGAAATTTAAAATAGAAGTGTTTGACATTAAAATATTAGGTGGGTTTTCCTCTGATTGACCAAAATTGAAACTTTAAATTAATATTTCAAACGAGATCCGATCTTTGTGAAATTTAAAATAGAAGCATTTGACATCAAAATATTAGGTGGGTTTTCCTCTGATTGTGTAAAATTGAAACTTTAAATTAATATTTCAAACGAGCTCGGATCTCCGTGAAATTTAAAATAGAAGCATTTGCCATCAAAAAATTGGGTGGGTTTTCCTCTGATTCAACAAAATTGAAAGTTTAAATTAATATTTTAAACGAGCTCCGATGTTCTTGAAATTTAAAACTGAAGTATTTGACATCAAAATATTAGGTGGGTTTTCCTCTGATTGTGCAAAATTGAAACTTTTTTGTGACACGTTTTACGTCCCGGACCAAAATTGAAACTTTAAATTAATATTTCAAATGAGCTCGAATCTTCATGAAATTTAAAATGGAAGCATTTGACATAAAAATATTTGGTGGGTTTTCCTCTGATTGAGCAAAATTGAAACTTTAAATTAATATTTCAAATGAGCTCCGATCTTCGTGAAATTTAAATTGGAAGCACTTGACATCAAAATATTAGGTGGGTTTTCCTCTGATTGTGTAAAATTGAAACTTGAAATTAATATTAATATTTCAAACGACCTCGGATCTCTGTGAAATTTAAAATAGAAGCGTTTGACATTAAGATATTAGGTGGGTTTTCCTCTGATTGACCAAAATTGAAACTTTAAATTAATATTTCAAATGAGATCCGATCTTTGTGAAATTTAAAATGGAAGCATTTGACATCAAAATATTAGGTGGGTTTTGCTCTGATTGTGTAAAATTGAAACTTTAAATTAATATTTCAAATGAGCTCGGATCTCTGTGAAATTTAAAATAGAAGCATTTGCCATCAAAATATTAGGTGGGTTTTCCTCTGATTGAGCAAAATTGAAAGTTTAAATTAATATTTCAAACGAGCTCGAATCTTCATGAAATTTAAAATTGAAGCATTTGACATCAACATATTTGGTAGGTTTTCCTCTGATTGAACAAAATTGAAACTTTAAATTAATATTTCAAATGAGCACCGATCTTCGTGAAATTTAAATTGGAAGCATTTGACATCAAAATACTAGGTTGGTTTTCATCTGATAGTGTAATATTGAAATTTGAAATTAATAGTTCAAATGAGCTCAGATCTCCGTTAAATTGAAAATAGAAGCATTTGACATTAAAATATTTGGTGGGTTTTCCTCTGATTGTGTAAAATTGAAAGTTTAAATTAATATTTCAAACGAGTTCAAATCTCTGTGAAATTTAAAATAGAAGCATTTGCCATCAAAATATTAGGTGGGTTTTCTTCTGATTGAGGAAATTGAAAGTTTAAATTAATATTTCAAACGAGCTCTAATGTTTTTGAAATTTAAAATGGAAGTGTTTGACATCAAAGTATTAGGTGGGTTTTCCTCTGATTGTGCAAAATTGAATCTTTTTTGTGACATGTTTTACGTCCTGGAGCAAAATGTAAACTTTAAATTAATATTTCAAATGAGCTCTAATCTTCGTGAAATTTGAAATGGAAGCATTTGACATCAAAATATTTGGTGGACTTTCCTCTGATTGAGAAAATTGAAACTTTAAATTAATATTTCAAATGAGCTCCGATCTTCGTGAAATTTAAATTGGAAGCATTTGACATCAAAATATTAGGTGGGTTTTCCTCTGATTGTGTAAAATTGAAACTTGAAATTAATATTTCAAACGAGCTCGGATCTTCGTGAAATTTAAAATAGAAGCATTTGACATTAAAATATTAGCTGGGTTTTCCTCTGATTGACCACAATTGAAACTTTAAATTATTATTTCAAACGAGGTCCGATGTTTATGAAATTTAAAATGGAAGCATTTGACATCAAAATATTAGGTGGGTTTTCCTTTGATTGTGTAA
This sequence comes from Thuja plicata, assembly GCA_018584345.1. NCBI lineage: Eukaryota > Viridiplantae > Streptophyta > Pinopsida > Cupressales > Cupressaceae > Thuja > Thuja plicata. Next base: position 1,944,383 of record MU223226.1, read on the forward strand.
AATTGAAACTTTAAATTAATATTTCAAACGAGCTCGAATCTCCGTGAAATTTAAAATAGAAGCATTTGCCATCAAAGTATTAGGTGGGTTTCCCTCTGATTGAGAAAAATTGAAATTTTAAATTAATATTTCAAACGAGCTCCGATGTTCTTGAAATTTAAAATGGAAGCATTTGACATCAAAATATTAAATGGGATTTCCTCTGATTGTGCAAAATTGAAACTTTTTTGTGACATGTTTTACGTCCCGGAGCAAAATTGAAACTTTAAATTAATATTTCAAATGAACTCGTATCTTCATGAAATTTAAAATGGAAGCAGTTGACATAAAAATATTTGGTGGGTTTTCCTTTGATTGAGCAAAATTGAAACTTTAAATTAATATTTCAAACAAGCTCTGATCTTCGTGAAATTTAAATTGGAAGCATTCGACATCAAAATATTAGTTGGGTTTTCCTCTGATTGTGTAAAATTGAAACTTGAAATTAATATTTCAAATGAGCTCGGATCTCCGTGAAATTTAAAATAGAAGCATTTAACATAACAATATTAGGTGGGTTTTCCTTAGATTGACCAAAATTGAAACTTTAAATTAATATTTCAAAGGAGATATGATCTTTGTGAAATTTAAAATGGAAGCATTTGACATCAAAATATTATGTTGGTTTTCTTCTGATTGTGTAAAATTGAAACTTTAAATTAACTTTTCAACCAAGCTCAGATCTCTATGAAATTTAAAATTGAAGCATTTGCCATCAAAATATTAGGTGGGTTTTCCTCTGATTGAGCAAATTGAAAGTTTAAATTAATATTTCAAACGAGCTTCGATGTTCTTGAAATTTAAAATGGAAGCATTTGACATCAAAATATTAGGTGGGTTTTCGTCTGATTGTGGAAAATTAAAACTTTTTTGTGACACGTTTTACCTCCCGGAGCAAAATTGAAACTTTAAATTAATATTTCAAATGTGCTCGAATCTTCGTGAAATTTAAAATGGAAGCATTTGACATAAAAATATTTGGTGGGTTTTCCTATGATTGAGAAAAATTGAAACTTTAAATTAATATTTCAAATGACCTCTGATCTTCATGAAATTTAAATTGGAAGCATTTGACATCAAAATATTAGGTGGATTTTCCTCTGATTGTGTAAAATTGAAACTTGAAATTAATATTTCAAACAAGCTCGGATCTCTGTGAAATTTAAGATAGAAGTGTTTGACATTAAAATATTAGGTGGGTTTTCCTCTGATTGACCACAATTGAAACTTTAAATTAATATTTCAAACGAGATCCGATCTTTGTGAAATTTAAAATGGAAGCATTTGACATCAAAATATTAGGTGGTTTTCCTCTGATTGTGTAAAATTGAAACTTTAAATTAATATTTAAAATGATCTCGGATCTCCATAAAATTTAAAATAGAATCATTTTCCATCAAAATATTAGGTGGGTTTTCCTCTCATTGTGCAAAATTGAAACTATTTTATGACACGTTTTACGTCCCGGAGCAAAATTGAAACTTTAAATTAATATTTTAAACGAGCTCGAATCTTTGTGAAATTTGAAATGGAAGCATTTGACATCCAAATATTTGTTGGTTTCTCCTCTGATTGAGCAAAATTGAAACTTTAAATTAATATTTCAAACAAGCTCCGATCTTCGTGAAATTTAAATTGGAAGCATTTGACATCAAAATATTAGGCGGGTTTTCCTGTGATTGTGTAAAATTGAGACTTGAAATTAATATTTGAAACAAGCTCACATCTCCATGAAATTTAAAATAGAAGTGCTTGACATTAAAATATTAGGTGGGTTTTCCTCTGATTAACCAAAATTGAAACTTTAAATTAATATTTCAAACGAGATCTGATCTTTGTGAAATTTAAAATGGAAGCATTTGACATCAAAATATTAGGTGGGTTTTCCTCTGATTGTGTCAAATTGAAACTTTAAATTAATATTTTAAACGAGCTCGGATCTTCATGAAATTTAAAATAGAAGCATTTGCCATCAAAATATTGGGTGGGTTTTCCTCTGATTGAGCAAAATTGAAAGTTTAAATTAATATTTCAAATGAGCTCTGATGTTCTTGAAATTTAAAATGGAAGCATTTGACATCAAAATATTAGGTGGGTTTTCCTCTGATTGTGCAAAATTGAAATTTTTTTGTGACACATTTTACGTCCCAGAGCAAAATTGAAACTTTAAATAAATATTTCAAACGAGCTCGAATCTTCGTGAAATTTAAAATGGAAGCATTTGACATAAAAATATTTGGTGCATTTTCCTCTGATTGAGCAAAATTGAAAGTTTAAATTAATATTTCAAACGAGCTCCGATGTTCTTGAAATTTAAATTGAAAGCATTTGGCATCAAAATATTTGGTAGGTTTTCCTCTGATTGTGCAAAATTAAGACTTTTTTGTGACACGTTTTACGTCCTCGAGATAAATTGGAACTTTAAATTAATATTTCAAACGAGCTTGAATCTTCATGAAATTTAAAAATGGAAGCATTTGACATCAAAATATTTGGTGGGTTATCCTCTGATTGAGCAAAATTGAAACTTTAAATTAATATTTCAAACGAGCTTAGATCTTCGTGAAATTTAAATTGGAAGCATTTGACAACAAAATATTAGGTGGGTTTTCCTCTGATTGTGTAAAATTGAAACTTGAAATTAATATTTTAAACGAGCTCAGATCTTCGTGAAATTTAAAATAGAAGTGTTTGACATTAAAATATTAGGTGGGTTTTCCTCTGATTGACCAAAATTGAAACTCTAAATTAATATATCAAACGAGATCCGATCTTTGTGAAATTTAAAATGGAAGCATTTGACATCAAAATATTAGGTGGGTTTTCCTCTGATTGTGTAAAATTGAAACTTTAAATTAATATTTTGAATGAGCTCCGATGTTTTTGAAATTTAAAATAGAAGCATTTGCCATCAAAATATTAGGTGGGTTTTCCTTTGATTGTGCAAAATTGAAAATTTTTTGTGACACGTTTTACTTCTCAGAGAAAAATTGAAACTTTAAATTAAGATTTCAAACAAGCTTGAATCTTCGTGAAATTTAAAATGGAAGCATTTGACATCAAAATATTTGGTGGGTTTTCCTCTGATCGATAAAAATAGAAACTTTAAATTAATATTTCAAACGAGCTTCGATCTTCACAAAATTTAAATTGGAAGCATTTGACATCAAAATATTAGGTGGGTTTTCCTTTGATTGTGTAAAATTGAAACTTGAAATTAATATTTCAAATGAGCTCGATCTCCGTGAAATTTAAAATAGAAGTGTTTGACATTAAAATATTAGGTGTGTTTTCCTCTGATTGACCAAAATTGAAACTTTAAATTAATATTTCAAATGAGATCTGATCTTTGTGAAATTTAAAATGGAAGCATTTGACATCAAAATATTAGGTGGGTTTTCCTCTGATTGTACAAAATTGAAACTTTTTTGTGACACGTTTTACATCCCAGACCAAAATTGAAAGTTTAAATTAATATTTCAAAAAAGCTTGAATCTTCATGAAATTTAAAGTGGAAACATTTGACATCAAAATATTTGGTGGGTTTTCCTCTGATTGAGTAAAATTGAAACTTTAAATTAATATTTGAAACGAGCTCCAATCTTCATGAAAATTAAATTGGAAGCATTTGACATCAAAGTATTAGGTGGGTTTTCCTCTGATTGTGTAAAATTGAAACTTGAAATTAATATTTCAAACGAGCTCGGATCTGCGTGAAATTGAAAATAGAAGCGTTTGACATTAAAATATTAGGTGGGTTTTCCTCTGATTGACAAAAATAAAAACTTTAAATTAATATTTCAAAGGAGATCCGATCTTTGTGAGATTTAAAATGGAAGCATTTGACATCAAAATATTAGGTGGGTTTTCCTTTGATTGTGTAAAATTGAAACTTTAAATTAATATTTCAAATGAGCTCGGATCTACGTGAAATTTAAAATAGAAGCATTTGCAATCAAAATATTATGTGGGTTTTCCTTTGATTGAGCAAAATTGAAAGTTTAAATTAATATTTCAAATGAGCTCCGATGTTATTGAAATTTAAAATGGAAGCATTTGACATCAAAATATTAGGTGGGTTTTCCTCTCATTGTGCAAAATTGAATCTTTTTTGAGACAGGTTTTACGTCCTGGAGCAAAATTGAAACATTAAATTAATATTTCAAACAAGCTCCAATCTTCATGAAATTTAAAATGGAAGTATTTGACATCAAAATACTTGGTGGGTTTTCCTTTGATTGAGCAAAATTGAAACTTTAAATTAATATTTCAAATGAGCTCCAATCTTTGTGAAATTTAAATTGGAAGTATTTGACACCAAAATATTAGGTGGGTTTTCCTCTAATTGTGTAAAATTGAAACTTGAAATTAATATTTCAAACGAGCTCGGATCTCTGTGATATTTAAAATAGAAGCGTTTGACATTAAAATATTAGCTGGGTTTTCCTCTGATTGACCAAAATTGAAACTTTAAATTAATATTTCAAACGAGATCCGATCTTTGTGAAATTAAAAATGGAAGCATTTGACATCAAAATATTAGATGGGTTTTCCTCTGATTGTGTCAAAATGAAATTTTAAATTAATATTTCAAATGAGCTCACATCTCTGTGAAATTTAAAATAGAAGCATTTGCCATCAAAATATTAGGTGGGTTTTCCTCTGATTGAGCAAAATTGAAAGTTTAAATTAGTATTTCAAACGAGATCCGATGTTCTTGAAATTTGAAATGGAAGCATTTGATATCAAAATATTAGGTGGGTTTTCCTCTGATTGTGCAAAATTGAAACTTTTTTGTAACACGTTTTACGTCCTAGAGCAAAATTGAAACTTTAAATTAATATTTCAAACAAGTTCGAATCTTCGTGAAATCTTAAATGGAAGCATTTGACATCAAAATTTTGGTTGGTTTTACTCTAATTGAGCAAAATTGAAACTTTAAATTAATATTTGAAACGAGCTCCGATCTTCGTGAAATTTAAATTGGAAATATTTGACATCAAAATATTAGGTGGGTTTTCCTCTGATTGTGTAAAATTGAAACTTGAAATTATTATTTTAAACGAGCTCAGATCTCCGTGAAATTTAAAATAGAAGCATTTGATATTAAAATATTAGGTGGGTTTTACTCTAATTGACCGAATTTAAAACTTTAAATTAATATTTCAAACGAGATCTGATATTTGTGAAATTTAAAATGGAAGCATTTGACATCAAAATATTAGGTGGGTTTTCCATTGATTGTGTAAAATTGAAACTTTAAATTAATATTTCAAACGAGCTTGGATCTCTGTGAAATTTAAAATAGAAGCATTTGCCATCAAAATATTAGGTGGGTTTTCCTCTGATTGAGCAAAATGGAAAGTTTAAATTAATATTTCAAACGAGCTCCGATGTTCTTGAAATTTATAATGGAAGCATTTGACATCAAAATATTAGGTGGGTTTTCCTCTGATTGTGCAAAATTGAAACTTTTTTGTGACACGTTTTACATCCTGGAGAAAAATTGAGACTTTAAATTAATATTTAAAAAGAGCTTGAATCTTCGTGAAATTTAAAATGGAAGCATTTGACATGAAAATATTTGGTGGGTTTTCCTCTGATTGAGCAATATTGAAACTTTAAATTAATATTTTAAATGAGCTCCGATCTTCCTGAAATTTAAATTAGAAGTATTTGACATCAAAATATTACGTGGGTTTTCCTCTGATTGAGTAAAATTGAAAGTTTAAATTTATATTTCAAACGAGCTCCGATGTTTTTGAAATTTAAAATGGAAGCATTTGACATAAAAATATTTGGTAGGTTTTCCTCTTATTGTGCGAAATTGGAACTTTTTGTGACACGTTTTACGTCCCAGAGCAAAATTGAAACATTAAATTAATATTTCAAACGAGCTCGAATCTTCGTGAAATTTAAAATGGAAGTATTTGAAATCAAAATATTTGGTGGGTTTTTCTCTAATTGAGAAAATTTGAAACATTAAATTAATATTTCAAGTGAGCTCCGATCTTCCTGAAATTTAAATTAGAAGTATTTGACATAAAAATATTAGGTGGGTTTTGCTTTGATAGTGTAAAATTGAAAATTGAAAATAATATTTCAAACAAGCTCGGATCTCAGTGAAATTTAAAATAGATGCGTTTGACATTAAAATATAAGGTGGGTTTTCCTCTGATTGAAATATTTCAAACGAGCTTGGATCTCTGTGAAATTTAAAATAGAAGCATTTGTCATCAAAATATTAGGTGGGTTTTCCTCTGAGTGAGAAAAATTGAAAGTTTAAATTAATATTTCAAACGAGCTTCGACGTTCTTGAAATTTAAAATGAAAGCATTTGACATCAAAATATTAGGTGGTTTTCCTTTGATTGTGCAAAATTGAAACTTTTTTGTGACACGTTTTACGTCCCGGAGAAAAATTGAAACTTTAAATTAATATTTCAAACAAGCTTGAATCTTCGTGAAATTTAAAATGGAAGCATTTGACATCAAAATATTTGGTGGGTTTTCCTCTGATTGAGAAAAATTGAAACTTTAAATTAATATTTCAAACAAGCTCCGATCTTCGTGAAAATTAAATTGGAAGCATTTGACATCAAAATATTAGGTGGGTTTTCCTCTGATTCTGTAAAATTGAAACTTGAAATTAATATTTCAAACGAGCTCGGATCTTTGTGAAATATAAAATAGAAGCGTTTGACATTAAAATATTAGGTGGGTTTTCCTCTGATTAACCAAAATTGAAACTTTAAATTAATATTTCAAACAATATCCGATCTTTTAGAAATTTAAAATGGAAGCATTTGACATCAAAATATTAGGTGGGTTTTCCTCTGATTGTGTAAAATTGAAACTTTAAATTAATATTTCTAACGAGCTCGGATCTCCGTGAAATTTAAAACAGAAGCATTTGCCATCAAAATATTAGGTGGGTTTTCCTCTGATTTAGCAAAATTGAAAGTTTAAATTAATATTTCAAATGAGCTTCAATGTTCTTGAAATTTAAAATGGAAGCATTTGACATCAAAATATTAGGTGGGTTTTCCTCTGATTGTGCAAAATTGAAACTTTTTTGTGACATGTTTTACGTCCCAGAGCAAAATTGAAACGTTAAATTAATATTTCAAATGAGCTCGAATCTTCATGAAATTTAAAATGGAAGCATTTGACATCAAAATATTTGGTGGGTTTTCTTCTTATTAAGAAAAATTGAAACTTTAAATTAATATTTCAAACCAGCTCCGATCTTCGTGAAATTTAAACTGGTAGCATTTGACATCAAAATATTAGGTGGGTTTTCCTCTGATTTTGTAAAATTCAAACTTGAAATTAATATTTCAAATGAGCTTGGATCTCCATGAAATTTAAAATAGAAGCGTTTGACATTAAAATATTAGGTGGGTTTTCCTCTGATTGAGCAAAATTGAAACTTTAAATTAATATTGCAAACGAGATCCGATCTTTGTGAAATATAAAATGGAAGCATTTGACATCAAAATATTAGGTGGGTTTTCCTCTAAATGTGTAAAATTGAAACTTTAAATTAATATTTCAAAGAAGCTTGGATCTCCAGGAAATTTAAAATAGAAGTATTTGCCATCAAAATATTAGGTGGGTTTTCCTCTGATTGAGCAAAATTGAAAGTTTAATTTAATATTTGAAACGAGCTCTGATGTTCTTGAAATTTAAAATGAAAGCATTTGACATCAAAATATTAGGTGGGTTTTCCTCTAATTGTACAAAATTGAATCTTTTTTGTGACACGTTTTACGTCCCGAAGCAAAATTAAAACTTTAAATTAATATTTCAAACGAGCTCGAATCTTCATGAAATTTAAAATGGAAGCATTTGACATCAAAATATTTGGTGGGGTTTCCTCTGATTGAGCAAAATTGTAACTTTAAATTAATATTTCAAACGAGCTCCGATCTTCGTGAAATTTAAATTGGAAGCATTTGACATCAAAATATTAGGTGGGTTTTCCTGTGATTGTGTAAAATTGAAACTTGAAATTAATGTTTCAAATGAGCTCGGATCTCCGTGAAATTTAAAATAGAAGCATTTGACATTAAAATTTTAGGTGGGTTTTCCTCTGATTGACCAAAATTGAAACTTTAAATTAATATTTCAAATGAGATCCGATCTTTGTGAAATTTAAAATGGAAGCATTTGACATCAACATATTAAGTGGGTTTTCTTCTCATTGTGTACAATTGAAACTTTAAATTAATATTTCAAACGAGCTTGGATCTCCTTGAAATTTAAAATTCAAGCATTTGCCATCAAAATATTAGGTGGGTTTTCCTCTAATTGAGTAAAATTGAAAGTTTAAATTAATATTTCAAACAAGCTCTGATGTTCTTGAAATTCAAAATGGAAGCATTTGACATCAAAATATTAGGTGGGTTTTCCTTTGATTGTGCAAAATTGAAAATTTTTTGTGACACGTTTTACATCCCGGAGCAATATTGAAACTTTAAATTAATATTTCAAACGAGCTCGAATCTTCATGCAATTTAAAATGGAAGAATTTGACATCAAAATATTTGGGTTTTCCTCTGATTGAGCAAAATTGAAACTTTAAATTAATATTTCAAATGAGCTCCGATATTCATGAAATTTAAATAGGAAGTAATTGACATCAAAATATTATGTGGATTTTCCTCTGATTGTGTAAAATTGAAACTTGAAATTAATATTTCAAAAGAGATTGGATCTCTGTGAAATTTAAAAAAGAAGCATTTGACATTAAAATATTAGGTGGGTTTTCCTCTGATTGACCAAAATTGAAACTTTAAATAATTATTTCAAACCAGATCTGACCTTTGTGAAATTTAAAATGGAAGCATTTGACATCAAAATATTAGGTGGGTTTTCCTCTGATTGTGTAAATTTGAAACTTTAAATTAATATTTCAAATGAGCTCAGATCTCCTTGAAATTTAAAATAGAAGCATTTGCCATCAAAATATTAGGTGGGTTTTCCTTTGATTGGGAAAAATTCAAAGTTTGAATTAATATTTCGAATGAGCTCCGATGTTCTTGAAATTTAAAATGGAAGCATTTGACATCAAAAATTTAGGTGGGTTTTCCTCTGATTGTGCAAAATTGAAACTTTTTTGTGACACGTTTTACGTCCCAGAGAAAAATTGAAACTTTTAACTAATATTTCAAATGAGCTCGAGTCTTCATGAAATTTAAAATTGAAGCATTTGACATCACAATACTTGGTGGGTTTCCCTTCGATTGAGCATAATTGAAACTTTAAATTAATATTTCAAATGAGCTCTGATCATCGTGAAATTTAAATTGGGAGCATTTGACATCAAAATATTAGGTGGGTTTTCCTCTGATTGTGTAAAATTGAAGTTTGAAATTAATATTTCAAACGAGCTCGGATCTCTGTGAAATTTAAAATAGAAGCATTTGACATTAAAATATTAGGTGGGTTTTCCTTTGATTGACCAAGATTGAAACTTTAAATTAATATTTCAAACGAGATCCAATCTTTGTGAAATTTAAAATGGAAGCATTTGACATCAAAATATTAGGTGGGTTTTCCTCTGATTGTGTAACATTGAAACTTTAAATTAATATTTCAAATGAGCTCGGATCTCCGTGAAATTTAAAATAGAAGCAATTGCCATCAAAATATTAGGTGGGTTTTCCTCTGATTGAGCAAAATTGAAAGTTTAAATTAATATTTCAAAGGAGCTTCGATGTTTTTGAAATTTAAAATGGAAGTATTTGACATCAAAATATTAGGTGGGTTTTCCTCTGATTGTGCAAAATTGAAACTTTTTGTGACACATTTTGCATCCCGGAGCAAAATTGAAACTTTAAATTTATATTTCAAATGAGCTTGAATCTTCGTGAAAATTAAAATGGAAGCATTTGACATCAAAATATTTGTTGGGTTTTCCTTTGATTGAGCAAAATTAAAACTTTGAATTAATATTTCAAATGAGCTCCGATCTTTACGAAATTTAAATTGGAAGCATTTGACATCAAAATAGTAGGTGGGTTTTCCTCTGGTTGTGTAAAATTGAAAACTTGAAATTAATATTTCAAACGAGTTTGGATCTCAATGAAATTTAAAATAGAAACATTTGACTTTAAAATATTAGGTGGCTTTTCCTCTGATTGACCAAAATTGAAACTTTAAATTAATATTTCAAACGAGATCCGGTCTTTGTGAAATTTAAAATGGAAGCATTTGACATCAAAATATTAGGTGGGTTTTCCTCTGATTGTGTAAAATTGAAAGTTTAAATTAATATTTCAAATGAGCTCGGATCTCCGTGAAATTTGAAATAGAAGCATTTGCAATCAAAATATTAGGTGTGTTTTCCTCTGATTGGGAAAAATTGAAAGTTTAAATTAATATTTCAAACGAGCTCCGATGTTCTTGAAATTTAAAATGGAAGCATTTGACATCAAAATATTGGGTGGGTTTTCCTCTGATTGTGCAAAATTGAAACTTTTTTTATGACACGTTTTACGTCCTGGAGCAAAATTGAAACTTTAAATTAATATTGCAAACGAGCTTGAATCTTCGTGAAATTTAAAATGGAAGCATTTGACATCAAAATATTTGGTGGGTTTTGCTCCGATTGAGCAAAATTGAAACTTTAAATTAATATTTCAAATGAGCTCCGATCTTCGTGAAATTTAAATTGGAAGCATTTGACATCAAAATATTAGGTGGGTTTTCCTCTGATTGTGTAAAATTAAAACTTGAAATTAATATTTAAAATGAGCTCGGATCTCCGTGAAATTTAAAATAGAAGCATTTGACATTAAAATATTAGGTGGGTTTTCCTCTTATTGACCAAAATTGAAAGTTTAAATTAATATTTCAAACAAGATCCGATCTTTATGAATTTTAAAATGGAAGCATTTGACATCAAAATATTAGGTGGGTTTTCCTCTGATTGTGTAAAATTGAAACTTTAAATTAATATTTCAAACGAGCTTGGATCTCCGTGAAATTTAAAATAGAAGCATTTGCCATCAAAATATTAGGTGGGTTTTCCTCTAATTGAAAAAAATTGAAAGTTTAAATTAATATTTCAAATGAGCTCCGATGTTCTTGAAATTTAAAATGGAAGCATTTGACATCAAAATATTAGGTGGGTTTTTTTTTGATTGTGCAAAATTGAAACTTTTTTGTGACACGTTTTATGTCCCGGAGCAAAATTGAAACTTTAAATTAATATTTCAAACGATCTTGAATCTTCGTGAAATTTAAAATGGAAGCATTTGACATCAAAATATTTGGTGGGTTTTCCTCTGATTGAGCAAAATTGAAACTTTAAATTAATATTTCAAACGAGCTCTGATCTTCGTGAAATTTAAATTGGAAGCATTTGACATCAAAATATTAGGTGGGTTTTCCTCTGATTGTGTAAAATTGAAACTTGAAATTAATATTTCAAATGAGCTCAGATCTCTGTGAAATTTAAAATAGAAGCATTTGACATTAAAATATTAGGTGTGTTTTCCTCTGATTGACCAAAATTGAAACTTTAAATTAATATTTCAAATGAGATCCGTTCTTTGTGAAATTTAAAATGGAAGCATTTGACATCAAAATATTAGGTGGGTTTTCTATGATTATATAAAATTGAAACTTTAAATTAATATTTGAAATGAGCTCAGATCTCCGTGAAATTTAAAATAGAAGCATTTGCCATCAAAATATTAGGTGGGTTTTCCTCTAATTGAGCAAAATTGAATGTTTAAATTAATATTTCAAACAAGCTCTGATGTTCTTGAAATTTAAAATGGAAGCATTTGACATCAAAATATTAGGTGGGTTTTCCTCTGATTGTGCAAAATTGAAACTTTTTTGTGACACGTTTTACATCCTGGAGCAAAATTGAAACTTTAAATTAATATTTCAAACGAGCTTGAACCTTTGTGAAATTTAAAATGGAAGCATTTGACATCAAAATATTTGGTGGGTTTTCCTTTGATTGAGCAAAATTGAAACTTTAAATTAATATTTCAAATGAGCTCCGATCTTTGTGAAATTTAAATTTGAAGCATTTGACATCAAAATATTAGGTGGGTTTTCCTCTGCTTGTGCAAAATTGAAACTTGAAATTAATATTTCAAATGAGCTTGGATCTCTGTGAAATTTAAAATAGAAGCATTTGACATTAAAATATTAGGTGGGTTTTCCTCTGACTGACCAAAAATGAAACTTTAAATTAATATTTCAAACGAGATCCGATCTTTGTGAAATTTATAAAGGAAGCATTTGACATCAAAATATTAGGGGTGTTTTCCTCTGATTGTGTAAAATTCAAACTTTAAATTAATATTTCAAATGAGCTCGGATCTCCGTGAAATTTAAAATAGAAGCATTTGCCATCAAAACATTAGGTGGGTTTTCTTCTGATTGAGCAAAATTGAAAGTTTAAATTAATATTTAAAACGAGCTCCGATGTTCTTGAAATTTAACATGGAAGCATTTGACATCAAAATATTAGGTGGGTTTTCCTCTGATTGTGCAAAATTGAAACTTTTTTGTGACATGTTTTACGTCCCAGACCAAAATTGAAACTTTAAAACTATTATTTCAAACGAGCTCAAATCTTCGTGAAATTTAAAATGGAAGCATTTGAAATCAAAATATTTGGTAGGTTTTCCTCTAATTGAGAAAAATTGAAACTTTAAATTAATATTTCAAACGAGCTCCGATCTTTGTGAAATTTAAATTGGAAGCATTTGACATCAAAATATTAGGTGGGTTTTCCTTTGATTGAGTAAAATTGAAACTTGAAATTAATATTTCTAACGAGCTCGGATATCCATGAAATTTAAAATAGAAGCATTTGACATTAAAATATTAGGTGGGTTTTCCTCTTATTGACCAAAATTGAAACTTTAAATTAATATTTCAAACGAGATATGATCTTTATGAAATTTAAAATGTAAGTATTTGACATCAATATATTAGTTGGGTTCTCCTCTGATTGTGTAAAATTGAAACTTTAAATTAATATTTCAAATGAGCTTGGATCTCCGTGAAATTTAAAATAGAAGAATTTGCCATCAAAATATTAGGTGGGTTTTCCTCCGATTGAGCAAAATTGAAAGTTTAAATTAATATTTCAAACGAGCTTCGATGTTCTTGAAATTTAAAATGGAAGCATTTGACATCAAAATATTAGGTGGGTTTTCCTTTGATTGTGCAAAATGGAAACTTTTTTGTGACACGTTTTACGTCCTGGAGCAAAATTGAAACTTTAAATTAATATTCCAAACGAGCTCGAATCTTCATGAAATTTAAAATGGAAGCATTTGACATCAAAATATTTGGTGGGTTTTGGTCTGATTGAGCAAAATTGAAACTTTAAATTAATATTTCAAACGAGCTCCGATCTTCATGAAATTTAAATTGGAAGCATTTGACATTAAAATATTAGGTGGGTTTTCCTCTGATTGTGTAAAATTGAAAATTTAAATTAATATTTCAAACAAGCTCATATCTTTGTGAAATTTAAAATAGAAGCATTTGCTATCAAAATATTAGGTGGGTTTTCCTCTGATTGAGAAAAATTGAAAGTTTAAATTAATATTTCAAACGAGCTCTGATGTTCATGAAATTTAAATTGGAAGCATTTGACATCAAAATATTAAGTGGGTTTTCCTCTGATTGTGCAAAATTGAAACTTTTTTGCGACAGATTTGACGTCTGGGAGCAAAATTGAAACTTTAAATTAATATTTCAAATGAGCTCGGATCTTCATGAAATTTAAAATGGAAGCATTTGACATTAAAATATTAGGTGGTGTTGGAAATACAATAACTGGAAAGCAAGATTCTGAGAGGGGGTGGTGAATCAGATCTTCAAATTTAAACTCTTAAAACAAACTAATCCACATTCATAAATATATGAATCTAATGTAATATCAAATAGCATCCACACAATGAAATAAATAACTCATAACACAAGAACTTGGTAACCCAAAAACTCAAATAGGTAAAAATGTGGTGGGGATAACACCCACAAAATTCTTCACTACTACAGTTATAAAGTGTGCCTGTTAGGGCTACAAAAGTTGATTACAAAATGCAATCTACCCTGTTAAAGGTCTGCCTGGTTAAGAGATAAAGATCATTATAATCTACCCTATGAAAGGATTTCAACTTACAATAAAGTAAGCACTTTGTTAGGATATTTAGAAAGGTCTGCTAGAACCACTATGTTAAGATATTTTCACCTGATACAATGATTAGAATGTTTCAAGTAATGATCCTTCATTAAGCACTCAGATGCTGATGATGGATCTCCTCTTTCCATTACCTTCTATGATCTCACAATCTGATATGTCTTTACTCTGCTATTCACTGTGCTGTCACTCTGCTTGATCTTTGCTTCTTAAAAAAATAACCTTATGTGTGTTTCACTTCAAAATGCAGTCACCACTTCTCTCCACACACTTACAAAATAGGGTTTGGAAGCAATCTTATATATCTATTCAAGTTTGATAGCGAGATCTAGATCAACGATCAAGATCTAATACTTATGTCTCCAAGGTATTACAATTAATGATTACAATAGGTCATGCATAGGATAAAACAATTAAATGCATAACTAAATTCATAGGAGAATATTAAATGCGTACATAAGTTAGCCCAAAAATCTTATACAAGTCGGCCTGAACACATATCCTCAAAGTTTGAATCATTCCAGACATGTATAGAAAAACTATTCTTCTCGGCACTTAACATGTCTGTCGCTTGGCACCAAGTATCCTACTCAGCTCGGCATGATACAACTCAAAAACCTGAATACTGCTCGCCCTTGCATAGTTTTAGCTCGACCATAGTGATAGCCAACTAAAACTGCCTAAGTAAATGACTAAGTGTTGGTCACTAATCATCAACACAACTTAGAGATTAACAATCACCCCCTTTGATATTAGTGGCAAAAACACACTTATCATTTCTTCATTTCATTCCATCAAAAAAAAATGTTTCCTAAGTATACTAAGTACTCCCTCTAGGAATATACTCGTAATTATTCACAAAAAAAGTTACATAGAATACACGCCTTCAAAATTTATACACATGTACCTACTCTGTACTGATGTATCATACTGTATCCTTACCAACTTCCTTACCAACTTCCTTACTAACTTCCCCCTTGTTTTTGTCACTGATTGCAGGTGGGGTTAAGTTATACTTATCCAAAAATTGTTTATGAAGCTATAGGGTGGATGCAAATGTAGCGTCCTAACTATCCTTGGCAATCTTCATAACTTCCAATTTTATCTCTAGCTCAACAGCTAGAGTCACTAAACTTTCTGTAGTTGAGAGATTTGCATTTCTCTGTGATAACTCCTTTGCATCTAAAAGTTCCTTCTGTATTACCTCCATGTGATGCAATAAGCTTGTCTGAATAGTGATCAATTTGGCCCTAATCTGACCATCTTCAGCCATAAGCTCGGCTATTCTTCATTGTGCATTAATCAACTTAGTAGAATGTAAGGAGCTAGAGTTAGCATCCTTACCCAAAGTATTTCCAGTTGATATCAAATCTAACTGTAGCTTCTCAACAAGCTGTAGATTAGCCTTTGTGAAAAATTCAACATCACATAGCTTCCTGTACAAAGAATAAACATTTGCTGTAACTTTCTCCAAAATTTCTACAAGAGTAGAAAGTTCAACCTATTTTGTTGCAATCTCTTTGGAGATTTTCTCCAGAACTTTGCTCTTGAATCTCCTCTTGGACCATTGTAGAAGTTTTTCATTTCTATTTATATCATCATCAGTTACCTTCTGTAAAATGTGAACTAACTGATCAATAATTGGAGCTTGGAAAATTTCATCTTCTAAGTCAAAAGCCTTTGCAAAGATATCCTTGATGTCATGCAACACCTACTTTTGCTTCTGTTCAATTTTCATTTCTTCCTGTCTCTTCTTCCTCTTAAGCAATTCCTGAAGAGTCCCTATTTGTTTAAAAGATAATTCATTGGGATCCCATTGTGGAATCAAAATTACCTCATCTAATGTGACATCAAGGATTTGAGACTTCTTCTTTAGAACTTTCCTTCTCTTCAATTCAGGTGAATTGATGCTAGGCTGCATCTTATCAATACCTTTTCCTGTGACAGTATCAATGTCCATTGCCTCTTTCAATTATGTCAATATTTTCTGTGGATCAGGCATACCTCCAATTTTAGGACCTGTGGGAGTGGATGATGTAGAGTGTGGATGATGACCTCTTGTGCATCTGTTTGCTATTTCTCTTTGCCTATCTGATCATTGATTACTTCAATTATCTCATCAATTTTCTCTTTAGATGCAGTGGTCTTTCCTCCTTCAGTCTCAGTTGCCTCAATAGGCGAATCAGTGTTAGTACCACTTGGCATATCCTGTTCCTCGATACTCAAATTTCTGGAATCATCAATTATGAAGTCAATTGGACTGTCTACTGTTAGATCAATAGAATTTGCTGAGCCTAATCACTAGTACATTTGAGGTCAAATTTCAACGGCCATTTGTTAGATTTCCAACGCTCATTTGTTGGTATTTTGACACATGAGTCTGTTGCCATTTTTACATAGGAAATTGTGACAGAAGACACATCCATCAGTTTACTGACACCACATCATGTCAAAAACTTGCACATGACAATAGCTTCATTATGGCATTTCCTTTAGTTCATCCATCGACATTTCGACACCATGACCTATCGGAAATATACAATCTCTGTCAAAAATAACTGTCGAAAACATATCCTTTCTAACATTATAACTGTTGGCATACTGACAGTTTCCACCTAGTTCTGAAAGATATACCTGTCGGATATATAGCATTACTGTCAAATTTTCTATCAAAAAATTTCTATTTGTGACACTTTAACTGTCAGAATAGCGACAGTCGTGCAACATTTATTTGACAGGTTGCCCTGTCGAACATATAGCATTACTGTCGGAATAATTGTCATAAATTATGATTCTCTGACATTTTATTTGTCGAAGGCATAACACTGCTGTCAGAAATTAATTATGAAATGTTGAAAAACAAACAGATATGCACATTAAAGATAAAACAGCTCAAGAGACCATCATAGGTTCTCTCTTTCTTCGGTCTATATTATTGACAGAATGTTTTACCTTTCATTAGCTCATCAAATCTAGGGATTTTCAAGAATTTAATAGAATATTTTCATGACAACGTATATTATTTAAGTTGATGTTGCTGTTACCCAAATTTTCCATTTTGTGCAAATTGGCCTAGTCTGCCCTGTCTGGCAATTCTCTGTCATAGTTCCTAGGTCTTGGCTCTGCTTAAGCCCTTAAACCCTAAGTCTTTCATGTCTGAATGAGGTAAAAACCCTAGGCCATGGCTCTTATATTTTGCAGTTACTTTTTCTAAGTTACTAAGAGCATGTGCTTTATTTCTTAGTCGCTTGATCGCTTTGCCCTGGGCGAATATTCCTTTTCTTCCTCTGACTCTGCGTTTCCTCTTGTCGCGTGGTCTCGTGATAGTTTTGAATATTCCCTCTGTGTCTCCCGACTTAGCGATAAGCCTTCAGTCGGGATGTCGCGAGATGCCATCTTAAAAGTCACATAAAGAATGGGACCTACCACTCAGTCGCTGGATCGCATGAAGAATTCAACAGTCTTTAAAACATCTTCCGACTTCGTGATTTACCTTTGGTCGCATTGTCGTGAGAACGAAGTGATGACTTAGTGTTCCAATGAGAAAATAGATGAACCGATGGTCGTTTGACAGATGGCATATGGGTGTGTATTGTGGGCCCTTAGTCGGGTAATCGCCAGATGATGTAAGTTGGTCACGCGACTTCGAGACTAAGGTTTCTTTGCCTTTGGTTGGGGGATTGCAAGATGATTTCAGGGTATCCTCAGTTTTTCATCGACCAAGTGACAGCCGTCCGATGCAAAGCTCAGAAGATCCAATGGTGGTCGCGTAGTCTGGTGATCAAAGTGCCCTACGAGAAAAGTACTCCTGACTTAGCGATTAGGGCAGTCAGGTTGTCGCTTGAAGGATCAAAGGACACATGTTGACTGTTAAGATAGGTCAAGGAGGCTCAGTGCTTGGTTCTCCTAACTTGGCGACTAAGTGTTGTCACGTGGTCTCAAGACATAAGGATAGCATCTCCTGACTGAGCGACAAGCCGTGATGGTTAAAGGAGGCAGTTAGGCGCAAGGTCGTGGGACGAATGGTGAGTTAAGTGAAATGCCTCGTGACTTTGATTTTTTCACAGTCGGGATGTCACCAGAAGTAACTCAGGTGGGCCAAGGGTTAGGAAAAGCAAATTTTCGCTGGGTCGTGAGATATAACTAGGGTCAACGTCTGATGCTCGTGACTTAGAGACTAGCCGTTGTCGCGTGGTCGCTGGACTTTGAATTTGAAATATGGCAGCAAGTTTGACACTGTGAAGCGCTCGACAGCCATGGTTTTTGTTTGCTCGTGTTCCAAGAATAATCAGAAGGATCTAAGTCATAGGAAACATGTACAGAGCAGTTTCCCGACCTTTGAATAGATTTGTTTCAATGTCGGTGAAAGAGGAGGAGATTCAGCGTGTTGTAGAACAGAGCAGAATTGTGACTGAGTTTCCAGAAGTGCCAGGAGGCCTAGAGAGGAAGTCTTGGGCGATGATAAGGAGAACACTTGGCCATGCACTGTTCACAGACAAGAGGGTCAGTTATTATAGAGAAATATAGGTGAACAGGTACGCATGACTTTCAGAGTAAACATAAATGCTACTATCCACCGTCTACCAAATCTGATTTCCAATTGCCAGATCGAGGAAGAGCAGGAAAATATTTGTGAAATATCTATTTGACTCGGTCATTCTCCACCGCCTCTTCTCTCTCTTTTCCTCTCTCCTGTGATTTTAGGGTTAGGGTTTTCCATGATCATCCGAAGCTTGTTGCATCCTAAGGGATTCCAAGATGGTCATAGCCCTATTTATAGCAAAAAAGTTGCAAGTGCAAGGGTCGGTTATTCTTCTTTTGTTCTTGCTGTTCTGTAACTTTTCTGAGTTCTTGACAGAGATAAAGAGATTTTGTAACCCAAGAGTTCCATTTATTCAGAAAAGGATGCTCTGTGAAATTTTTTTTGTCCTTAGTATATTTTGTGTCTAAGTCTGTAACTCATTGTGGAAGATAATATACAGAGCCTTATGTTTTTGGATCAATTTGTTGGATTGTGTCAACCTTGTCTCTTTTCTGCTTGTCTGTA
>MU223226.1:1991051-2007912 GCA_018584345.1 Thuja plicata
TCGATATCCTTGAGCACAAGCACCAATAACATCAAATAATAGAGATAAAGCACTGGCTAGGGCATGACACCAGTAGAATGTGGTCATTTTAGAGAGCAACTCCCTCAACAATAAAATGAAATGCATTTGAATATGATGCTAGAGGCTCGAAAGATGAAGAAATCACATACCTTCTCCTGCGCTCAGCTGTCGCTCCTTTTCTCCCGCTCTCCAATCGAAATAAAAATGATGAGGCTGTTTCACTTTTTTTTTTAATGTATACCCTAAATTTGTCAGAATTTTTATGGTCAATTAAACACCCATTAGAATATCGACATCATCGGGGCCTATTACAAAAAAAAACACCAAATTCGTAAGAAAAAGTTACCCGTCAGAAACTTCTGTCGAAATTTGGCCCCAAATGTAGTAGTGAATGCATCTTTAGTCTTGTCCTATTTTGTAGCAATTTGATCTTGAGTCATCTATGGCTCAAGGGTGATCTCAACTTCTTTAGCCTTTTGATCAGATGTTCCCTCATTAGATTTCTTTCCAAATCCTTGTACTCCGCTGTACTAATCCTTCAATATCATTTTTCAAAATAGTGTAACCTCTAAGTTTAGGAACAAACCTATTCTTATATTCCTGAATGAATTTTTCTCTCTATTTTGAAGTCAACTCAGGTATCACCTTGGCTAAAGTACCTTCCCTGATCTGTCTCTCTGTAGTAAGTGCAAATTCCCTTTTGCTTGAAAGAAACTCATACAATTCATTTGGCACATGGTTTCCTATCTTTTTAGGAGTTAACTTAAAAGTAATCATCATATCTAAAAGTGCTTCCTAAATTTTATGCTTGTCTCGAATACTCAGTTTCTCATACTTAATGAATTTGAAAGTAGCTAACCCTGCTGAGTTTCTCAAATTGTCACATACCTCATCAATACTAGCTGGTTTCTTGAATTGTGCTATAGGTATGTTGCTGGGTTCATTAATCTCAGTCTTTTCATCATCACTATCTATCCCCAATTGTAGTCTCCTCCTTGGTCTCTTTTCTGGTTTACTTGGCTTAGCCTTAGGAGAAATTTTACCTTCCTTTCCAGAACTACTTTCTCCAACCTTCTTCTTTCCATAGACTTTTGTTTATACTGTTGGAGAAGTACAAGTAGATGCTCTAGTCCTTAGATGATTAGCTGCAGGAGGTGTAACCTTAGATTTATCTTTACTCGGCTTGGTTACTATGACAATTGATGGTCTCTTACCCTTAGCTTTCTTAGTGATCTCCTCAGATGCATTGACTTCCTCTTCTGTAGACATATCTTCTCCTTGTCCAATGGATAGGCCTAAAGGTGCATCCTTAGGTTCTTCATCACTTCCTAAACCAACCATTTTCTTCAGGGTTTTTACAATCTTCTTTCTTTTCCTCTCCATGGTTCCCTCTTTTAAGTTTCTTGAAATTTTTACTTTTGCTTCATCAAAATTACCAAATCTTTCTGCTGTAGTATCAATTGCCTTGGATAGGAGTGAAATGATGGTAGCTAATGCTTCATCAATGTTAATTTCATAGGGAAATGGTTCTAAACATGTTACCCTGGGTATCGCTGCTTAGATATATGTGTTATCTGTATCCACCAGAAAACAAATTTCTTCATAGTGCTTCTCCACTAGTGATCTAGGAATCCTAGTCCTTAATCTCATTCTCTCTTTAAATTACACAAAATAACTCCCCATAATGCTATTGAAATTAATTCCTAATTTCTCAATACATTCACTTATCTGAACTATAATGGGTCTATCCTTTTTCCAAACGATATCTCCTAATGTAGGAAATGTATCCTGAATGTAGAAAAATATGCAGACTAGTAAGGAACCAAACTTACATGATGAGCTCTTAGCCTTTCTAATTGATGCTAGGTTCTCGGCTAGTTGTGTTTGCTGTAGCTCGGCAAGATCATATGTATGATTCTTCTTAACAATCTTCCATGCCTGGTCAATAGTTGTACAAGGAACACTATACAGATAGAACTTATGTGCAATTACTCTTACTCCAAAATCAAGTTCTAGGTCTTTAATAGTAGAGATAGTCATACCTCTATTTTTCCATACAACTCTAGTGTTCAGTGTAATTTCCTCTTTGCTATTATCTCTCATTGTCCATTTTCCGTTCACTACAAGATATCCAGCCACTTGAGGAATTATGTTTTTAGTTATCTTGACTGGTCCATTATCTAACCACATACACATATCATGAACTTGGCTAAGAATAACCTTAATACATTCATCTTTGAAACCTTGTGGAAAATATAGGGCACGAGTTAAACCTTTGTTGGCTAAATATTTGAATTCTCCCTTCAGAAATCCATCAACACACAATTTGCTGTAGGATTTTCTCAATTCACTATCACCTACTTCACCAATGTTAACCATGTAACATGATCTAACATCGCGGATCATAAGTACCTTAGGTGGAATAGATGAGAGAGATACGGTCAAATCACTCTGAATTGTACTTTCAGGAATGGCTCAAAAATTGAGAGGTGCACATTCATCAGTCTATACTAACTAAATTTTCTCTTGTTCTCCCTTCATACTTTTAACTAGTGCGGAAGAGCTTGCAGCCATAATCTTGAAATTAGGGTTCAAAAGATGAAGAACAGAGTACCTCAGGAAGTAGCACTTTGTACTGTTCACTTTAGGATTGCTGATGACACGCTGATGAAATATTTGATGCTAACTTCATTAAGATCAATTCTGCAACTTCTTCAATCACTCTGTAAATAGTGAAAATTGCAAGGTAAAAATGAAGAATAAACTGTTAATCCTTTATAGATTTCGAAAGGTCAAAGTAGGTAAGCAATAAATGTTCTACCCATTGAGTTAGTGCAAGCCAGCTGTCCTCGACTTTCTAACACAATTTTTATCCCACTCAGCTCACTAAACTCAGCCATCACAGAACTTAATCGGCCAACAAACTCAACACACACTAAAGAACTCCGCCTTAGTGTCCACGACTGGTGCTTGGCACCTATAGTGCAATTAGTTCTTCTCAACTTTTTTTACTTTAAAATGTGTCCAGGTGCATCTTAAAATATGCAAATATGGACTTTGGTACATTTCATATTAGGAATTGATGTAAGATAAGAATTTCAGATGCAGTTCCTTACATACCTCTTTTTCTTAGTTGGAGATGATGTGATCACCTGTTCCATTGGATTGGGTGACCTCAGCTGTACTAGCTTCACTACTGCATGGTTTAGACTTCTTAACCCATGTTTGGTTCATCTGTGCTCTAATCTGCTCGACAGTAGGAGAAGGTACCCTAGTCTTACAATCTTTCCTTGTATGAACATTTTTCAGACAACTGTGACAAACTAGGCTTCCATTCATCCAAATTTTAGACTTTCCTATGAAATGTGTCCTTATACAGTTTTCTGGAACATGTCCATACTCACCACAGTAATGACAACCATGCCATGTGTTGTAATCCCAATCGTAAGTATTGCCTTTTCTTGGTGATTTCTCTTGTGCCTTTGATGTCCATTGTTGTTTACCTTTAGATCTACAATCTTGTGCTCTATGACCATATTTCTAACAGTTATAACAATTACCATTGAGTCTAGGTGTGGAAGGTGCATTACTTGCCTTTGTCTTACATTCATGTGCTCGATGTCCAAACTTATTATAGTTAAAGAAATATCTATTAAAGTTACTTTTAGGATTGGACTTACCATTCTTTCTTCGGAAAATGTTTGCTGTATGACCTAGTTTCCCACAGTGGTGGCAAAAAGGTTTGTTGTTTCTTGTCTTTGCATACCTTCTTTCACCTATCGTAGATGTTTCTCCTTCTTCAGTGGTTATATGTTGTTCAGTGTGACCTAATCCAGAAGAATCTTAAGGTCTTCTTGATGCTTCCACTAGTTGTTCAAAGTAGCTCAAAGCTACATTGGGATCATTCACTCTGTTGTTAAGTTCTTTCTCAGATCTCAATTCATCTTTCAACTGACTGTTCTCAGATCTAAGATTTACAATCTCCAAGTCTTTCCTGCTGATCTCCTGATTCACAAGTAGCAGTTGATTTTCCATGTCAACTTGATTAACTGTCATTGTTTGTACATCATGTGTTCTTTCATCAAGTCTGATAGTCATAATTCTTTTGTCTTCTTCTATCATAGCCTTGTCATCTTTGGCTTTCTTTTTCTGTTCAACAACTTCACACATTCTTATTGATTGGACTTCTTGTTCCTTTTTCAAGTTTTTGACTTCTTCACATAGTGCACTGTTCTTTTCTAGTAGATCTTCTATTGCTGCATCACTCTCAGTATAATCTCCTTTCTAAAATAGATTTATGGTGTCCTCTTCCTGATAATGAGTGTCATTCATTTGTTTGGCCAAATCTTTCCTTTCTATCAAGGACTTCTTTAATTCCTATCTTGCTGTCTCAAGCTGTTGTAGTGCTAGCTGAATATCAATCTTTTGATTCTCAATGACTTTACCCATCTTGTAGATTTCCATCTCAAGATCTGTATTCTCAATCTGATTATGAATTTCTTATAGAACTAAGCTCTGATACCAATTATTGGAAATACAATAATGGGAAAGCAAGATACTGAGAGGGGGGTGAATCAGATCTTCAAATTTAAACACTTAAAACAAATTGATCCACATTCATAAATATATGAATCTAATGTAATATCAAATAGCATCCACACAATGAAATAAATAACTCATAACACAAGAACTTGGTAACCCAGAAACCCAAATAGGTAAAACTGGGGTGGGGATGACACCCACAATATTTGTCACTACTACAGTAATAAAGTGTGCCTATTAGGGCTACAAAAGTTGATTACAAAATGCAATCTACCCTGTTAAAGGTCTACCCGGTTAAGAGCTAAAGATCATTACAATCTACCATGTGAAACAATTCAACTTACAATAAAGTAAGCACTCTGTTAGGAGATTTAGAAAGGTCTACTAGAACCACTCTGTTAAGAGATTTTCACCTGATACAAAGATTAGAATGTTTCAAGTAATGATCCTTTGTTATGCACTCAGATGCTGATGACGGATCTCCTCTTTCCAGTACCTTCTATGATCTCACAATCTGATATGTCTTTACTCTGCTATCACTCTGCTTGATCTCTACTTCTTAACAAAATAACCCTCTGTGCATTTCACTTATAAATGCAGTCACCACTTCTCTCCACACACTTACAAAATAGGGTTTAGAAGCAATCTTATATATGTATTCAAGTCTAATAGTGAGATCTAGATCAACGATCAAGATCTAATACTTATGTCTCCAAGGCATTACAATTAATGATTACAATAGGTCATGCATAGGATAAAACAATTAAATGCATAACTAACTCCATAGGAGAATATTAAATGCATACATAAGTTGGCCCAAAAATCTTATACAAGTCAACTTGAACACTTATCCTCAAAGTTTGAATCAATCCAGACATGTATACAAAAATTGTTCTGCACGGCACTTAACATCTCTGTCGCTCGACTCTAAGTATCCTACTCGGCTCGACATGATACAACTGGCAACCTGAATATTGCTTGACAATGTTGCTTGACCTTGCATAGTTTTCGCTCGGCCACAGTGATAGCCAACTAAAACTGCCTAAGTAAATGACTAAGTGTTGGTCACTAATCATCAACAAAACTTAGAGATTAACAGGTGGGTTTTCCTCTGATTGAGAAAAATTGAAACTTTACATTAATATTTCAAACGAGCTCCGATCTTCGTGAAATTTAAATTGGAAGCTTTTGACATCAAAATATTAGGTGGGTTTTCCTCAAATTGTGTAAAATTGAAACTTGAAATTAATATTTCAAACGAGCTCGGATCTCCATGAAATTTAAAATAGAAGCATTTGACATTAAAATATTAGGTGGGCTTTCCTCTGATTGACCAAAATTGAAACTTTAAATTAATATTTCAAACGAGATCCGATCTTTGTGAAATTTAAAATGGAAGCATTCGACATCAAAATGTTAGGTGACTTTTCCTCTGATTGTGTAAAATTGAAACTTTAAATTAATATTTTAAATGAGCTCAGATCTCCAAGAAATTTAAAATAGAAGCATTTGCGATCAAAATATTAGGTGGGTTTTCCTCTACTTGAGCAAAATTGAAAGTTTAAATTAATATTTCAAACGAGCTCCGATATTTTTGAAATTTAAAATGGAAGCATTTGACATCAAAATATTAGGTGGGTTTTCCTCTGATTGTGCAAAATTGAAACTTTTTTGTGACATGTTTTACATCCCAGAGCAAAATTGAAACTTTAAATTAATATTTCAAATGAGCTCAGATCTTTGTGAAATTTAAAATAGAAGCATTTGACATCAAAATATTAGGTGGGTTTTCCTTTGATTGAGCAAAATTGAAACTTTAAATTAATATTTCAAATGAGCTCCGATCTTCGTGAAATTTCAATTGGAAGCATTTGACATCAAAATATTAGGTGGGTTTTCCTCTAATTGTGTAAAATTGAAACTTGAAATTAATATTTCAAACAAGCTTGGATCTCCGTGAAATTTAAAATAGAAGCTTTTGACATTAAAATATTAGGTGGGTTTTCCTTTGATTGACCAAAATTGAAATTTTAAATTAATATTTCAAACGAGATCCAATCTTCATGAAATTTAAAATGGAAGCATTTGACATTAAAATATTAGGTGGGTTTTCCTCTGATTGTGTAAAATTGAAACTTTAAATTAATATTTCAAACGAGCTCGGATCTCCGTGAAATTTAAAATAGTAGCATTTGCCATCAAAATATTAGGTGGGTTTTCCTCTGATTGAGCAAAATTGAAAGTTTAAATTAATATTTTAAACAAGCTCTGATGTTCTTGAAATTTAAAATGGAAGCATTTGACATCAAAATATTAGGTGGGTTTTCCTTTGATTGTGCAAAATTGAAACTTTTTTGCGACACATTTTACATCCGGGAGAAAAATTGAAACTTTAAATTGATATTTCAAATGAGCTTGGATCTTCGTGAAATTTAAAATGGAAGCATTTGAAATCAAAATATTAGGTGGGTTTTCCTCTGATTAAGAAAAATTGAAACTTTAAATTAATATTTCAAACAAGCCCTGATCTTCGTGAGATTTAAATTGAAAGAATTTGACATCAAAATATTAGGTGAGTTTTCCTATGATTGTGTAAAATTGAAACTTTAAATTAATATTTCAAACGAGCTCGAATCTTCATGAAATTTAAAATGGAAGCATTTGACATCAAATTATTTGGTGGGTTTTCCTCTGATTGAGCAAAATTGAAACTTTAAATTAATATTTCAAACAAGCTCCGATCTTTGTGAAATTTAAATTGGAAGCATTTGACATCAAAATATTAGGTGGGTTTTCCTCTGATTATGTAAAATTGAAACTTGAAATTAATATTTAAAATGAGTTGGATCGACGTGAAATTTAAAATAGAAGCATTTGACATTAAAATATTAGGTGGGTTTTCCTCTGATTGAGCAAAATTGAAAATTTAAATTAATATTTAAAACCAGATCAGATCTTTGTGAAATTAAAATGGAAGCATTTCACATCAAAATATTAGGTGGGTTTTCCTCTGATTGTGTAAAATTGAAACTTTAAATTAATATATCAAACAAGCTCGGATCTCCGTGAAATTTAAAATAGAAGCATTTACCATCAAAATATTAGGTGGGTTTTCCTCTAATTTAGCAAAATTGAAAGTTTAAATTAATATTTCAAATGAGCTCTGATGTTCTTGAAATTAAAAATGGAAGCATTTGACATCAAAATATTAGGTTGGTTTTCCTCTGATTGTGCAAAATTAAAAATTTTTTGTGACATGTTTTACGTCCCGAAGCAAAATTGAAACTTTAAATTAATATTTCAAACAAGCTCAGATCTTTGTAAAATTTAAAATAGAAGCATTTGAAATCAAAATATTAGGTGGATTTTCCTCTGATTAAGCAAAATTGAAACTATAAATTAATATTTCAAATGAGCTCCGATCTTTGTGAAATTTAAATTGGAAGCATTTGACATCAAAATATTAGGTGGGTTTTATTCTGATTGTGTAAAATTGAAACTTGAAATTAATATTTCAAACGAGCTCGAATCTCCATGAAATTTAAAATAGAAGCATTTGACATTAAAATATTAGGTGGGTTTTCGTCTGATTGACCAAAATTGAAGCTTTAAATTAATATTTCAAATGAGATCCTATCTTTGTGAAATTTTAAATGGAAGCATTTGACATTAAAATATTAGGTGGGTTTTCCTTTGATTGTGTAAAATTGAAACTTTAAATTAATATTTCAAACGAGCTCGTATCTCCGTGAAATTTTAAATAGCAGCATTTGACATGAAAATATTAGGTGGGTTTTCCTCTGATTGAGCAAACTTGAAAGTTTAAATTAATATTTCAAATGAGCTTTGATGTTCATGAAATTTAAAATGGAAGCATTAGACATCAAAATATTTGTTGGGTTTTCCTCTGATTGTGCAAAATTGAAACTTTTTTGCGACATGTTTTACGTATGGGAGCAAAATTGAAACTTTAAATTAATATTTCAAATGAGCTTGGATCTTCGTGAAATTTAAAATGGAATTATTTGACATCAAAAAATTAGGTGGGTTTTCCTTTGATTGAGAAAAATTGAAAATTTAAATTAATATTTCAAACAAGCCCCGATCTTTGTGAAATTTAAATTGGAAGCATTTGACATCAAAATATTAGGTGAGTTTTCCTGCGATTGTGTAAAATTGAAACATTAAATTAATATTTCAAATGAGCTTGAATCTTCATGAAATTTAAAATGGAAGCATTTGACATCAAAATATTTGGTGGGTTTTCCTTTGATTGAGCAAAATTTAAACTTTAAATTAATATTTCAAATGACCTCTGATCTTCATGAAATTTAAATTGCAAGCATTTGACATCAAAATATTAGGTGGGTTTTCCTCTGATTGTGTCAAATTGAAACTTGAAATTAATATTTCAAATGAGCTCGGATCTCCATTATCTAAAATAGAATCTTTTGACATTAAAATATTAGGTGGGTTTTCCCCTGATTGAGAAAAATTGAAACTTTAAATTAATATTTCAAACAAGATCTGATCTTTATGAAATTTAAAATGGAAGCATTTGACAACAAAATATTAGGTGGGTTTTCCTCTGATTGTGCAAAATTGAAATTTTAAATTAATATTTCAAACGAGCTCAGATCTCCGTGAAATTTAAAATAGTAGTATTTTCCATCAAAATATTAGGTGGGTTTTCCTCTGATTGAGCAAAATTAAAAGTTTAAATTAATATTTCAAACGAGCTCTGATGTTCTTGAAATCTGAAATGGAAGCATTTGACATCAAAATATTAGGTGGGTTTTCCTCTGATTGTGCAAAATTGAAACTTTTTTGTGACATGTTTTACATCCTGGAGCAAAATTGAAACTCCTAAATTAATATTTCAAACGAGCTCGGATCTTTGTGAAATATAAAATAGAAGCATTTGACATCAAAATATTAGGTGGGTTTTCCTCTGATTGAGCAAAATTGAAACTTTAAATTAATATTTCAAATGAGCTCCAATCTTCGTAAAGTTTAAATTGTTAGCATTTGACATCAAAATATTAGTTGGGTTTTCCTCTGATTGTGTAAAATTGAAACTTGAAATTAATATTTCAAACAAGCTCAGATCTCGGTGAAATTTAAAATAGAAGCATTTGACATTATAATATTAGGTACGGTTTCCTCTGATTGACCAAAATTGAAACTTGGAATTAATATTTCAAACGAGATCCGATCTTCATGAAATTTTAAATGGAAGCATTTGACATTAAAATATTAGGTGGGTTTTCGTCTAATTGTGTAAAATTGAAACTTTAAATTAATAATTCAAATGAGCTCGGATCTCTATGAAATTTAAAATAGCAGCATTTGACATGAAAATATAACGTGGGTTTTCCTCTAATTGAGCAAAATTGAAAGTTTAAATTAATATTTCAAACGACCTCTGATGTTCATGAAATTTAAAATGGAAGCATTTGACATCAAAATATTAGGTGGGTTTTCCTTTGATTATGCAAAATTGAATCTTTTTGCGACACATTTTACGTCCGGGAGCAAAATTGAAACTTTAAATTAATATTTCAAATGACCTCGTATCTTCGTGAAATTTAAAATGGAAACATTTGACATCAAAATATTAGGTGGGTTTTCCTTTGATTTAGAAAAATTGAAACTCTAAATTAATATTTCAAATGAGCCCGGATCTTTGTGAAATTTTAATTGGAAGCATTTGGCATCAAAATATTAGGTGAGTTTTCCTGTGATTGTGTAAAATTGAAACTTTAAATTAATATTTCAAATGAGCTAGAATCTTTGTGAAATATAAAATGGAAGCATTTGACATCAAAATATTTGGTGGGTTTTTCTCTGATTGAGCAAAATTGAAACTTTAAATTAATATTTCAAACAAGCTTCGATCTTCATGAAATTTAAATTGGAAGCATTTGACATTAAAATATTAGGTGGGTTTTCCTCTGATTGTTTAAAATTGAAACTTGAAATTAATATTTCAAATGAGCTCGGATCTCCATGAATTTTAAAATAGAAGCATTTGACATTAAAATATTAGGTGGGTTTTCCTCTGATTGAGCAAAATTGAAACTTTAAATTAATATTTCAAACGAGGTCCGATCTTTGTGAAATTTAAAATGGAAGCATTTGACATCAAAATATCAGGTGGGTTTTCCTCTGATTATGTAAAATTGAAACTTTAAATTAATATTTCAAACTAGCTCAGATCTCTGTGAAATTTAAAATAGAAGCATCTGGCATCAAAATATTAGGTGGGTTTTCCTCTGATTAAGCAAAATTGAAAGTTTAAATTAATATTTCAAACGTGCTCCGATGTTCTTGAAATTTAAAATGGAAGCATTTGACATCAAAATATTAGGTGGGTTTTCGTCTGATTGAGAAAAATTGAAACATTTTTGTGACACATTTTACGTCTCGTAGCAAAATTGAAACTTTAAATTAATATTTCAAACAAGCTTGGATCTTTATGAAATTTAAAATAGAAGCATTTGACATCAAAATATTAGGTGGGTTTTCCTCTGATTGAGAAAAATTCAAACTTTAAATTAATATTTTTTAACAAGCTCTGATCTTCCTGAAATTTAAGAAACATTTGACATGAAAATATTAGGTGGGTTTTCCTCTGATTGTGTAAAATTGAAACTTGAAATTAATATTTCAAACGAGCTCAGATCTCTATGAAATTTAAAATAGAAGCATTTGCCATCAAAATATTAGGTGGGTTTTCCTCTGACTGAGCAAAATTGAAAGTTTAAATTAATATTTCAAACGAGCTCCGATGTTCTTGAAATTTAAAATGGAAGTATTTGACATAAAAATATTAGGTGGGTTTTCCTCTGATTGTGCAAAATTGAAACTTTTTTGTGACACGCTTTACCTCCTGGAGAAAAATTAAAACTTTAAATTAATATTTCAATATAGCTCAGATCTTTGTGAAATTTAAAATAGAAGCATTTGACATCAAAATATTAGCTGGGTTTTCCTTTGATTGAGAAAAATTGAAACTTTAAATTAATATTTCAATCGAGCCCTGATCTTCATGAAATTTATATTGGAAGCATTTGACATCAAAGTATTAGGTGGGTTTTCCTCTGATTGTGAAAAATTAAAAGTTTTTTACGACACATTTTACGTCCGGGAGCAATATTGAAACTTTAAATTAATATTTCAAACGAGCTCAGATCTTCGTGAAATTTAAAATGGAATCATTTGACACCAAAATATTAGGTGGGTTTACCTCTGATTGAGAAAAAATGAAATGTTAAATTAATATTTCAAACGAGCTCCAATCTTCGTAAAATTTAAATTGGAAGCATTTGACATCAAAATATTAGGTGGGTTTTCCTCTGATTGTGTAAAATTAAAACTTGAAATTAATATTTCAAACGAGCTTGGATCTCTGTGAAATTTAAAATAGAAGCATTTGACATTAAAATATTAGGTGGGTTTTCCTCTGATTGAGCAAAATTGAAACTTTAAATTAATATTTCAAATGAGAGCTGATCTTTGTGAAATTTAAAATGGAAGTATTTGACATCAAAATATTAGGTGGGTTTTCATCTGATTGTGTAAAATTGAAACTTTAAATTAATATTTCAAGCAAGGTTGTATCTTCGTGAAATTTAAAATAGAAGCATTTGCCATCAAAATATTAGGAGGGTTTTCGTCTGATTGAGCAAAATTGAAAGTTTAAATTAATATTTCAAATGAGCTCTGGTGTTCTTAAAATTTAATATGGAAGCATTTGACATCAAAATATTACGTGGGTTTTCCTCTGATTGTGCAAAATTGAAACTTTTTTGTGACACATTTTACGTCCCGGAGCACAATTGAAACTTTAAATTAATATTTTAAACGAGCTCGGATCTTTGTGAAATTTAAAATAAAAGAATTTGACATCAAAATATTAGGTGGGTTTTCCTCTAATTGAAAAAATTGAACCTTCAAATTATTATTTCAAACGAGCTCCGATCTTCATGAAATTTAAATTGGAAGCATTTGTCATGAAAATATTAGTTGGCTTTTCCTCTGATTGTGTAAAATTGAAACTTTAAATTAATATTTCAAATGACCTCAGATCTCCATGAAATTTAAAATAGCAGCATTTGACATGAAAATATTAGGTGGGTTTTCCTCTGATTGAGCAAAATTGAAACTTTAAATAATATTTCAAAGGAGCTCTGATGTTCGTGAAATTTAAAATGGAAGCATTTGACATCAAAATATTAGGTGGGTTTTCCTCTGATTGAGAAAAAATGAAACTTTAAATTGATATTTCAAATGAGCCCCGATCTTCATGAAATTTAAATTGGAAGCATTTCACATCAAAATATTAGGTGAGTTTTCCTGTGATTGTGTAGAATTGAAACTTTAAATTAATATTTCAATGGAGCTTGAATCTTCATGAAATTAAAAATGGAAGCATTTGAAATCAAAATATTTGGTGGGTTTTCATCTGATTGACAGAAATTGAAACTTTAAATTAATATTTCAAACGAGCTCTGATCTTCATGACATTTAAATTGGAAGCATTTGACATAAAAATATTAGGCGGGTTTTCCTCTGATTGTGTATAATTGAAACTTGAAATTAATATTTCAAATGAACTCGTATCTTCGTGAAATTTAAAATAGAAGCATTTGACATTAAAATATTAGGTGGGTTTTCCTTTGATTGAGCAAAATTGAAGCTTTAAATTAATATTTCAAACGAGACTTGATCTTTGTGAAATTTAAAATGGAAGCATTTGACATTAAAATATTAGGTGGGTTTTCCTCTGATTGTGTAAAATTGAAACTTTACATTAATATTTCAAATGAGCTCGGATCTCTGTGAAATTTAAACTAGAAGCATTTGCCATAAAAATATTAGGTGGGTTTTCCTCTGATTGAGCAAAATTGAAAGTTTAAATTAATATTTCAAACGAACTCCGATGTTCTTGAAATTAAAAATGGAAGCATTTGACATGAAAATATTAGGTGGGTTTTCCTCTGATTATGCAAAATTAAAACTTTTGTTGTGACACATTTTATGTCTCGGAGCAAAATTGAAACTTTAAATTAATATTTCAAATGAGTTTGGATCTTTGTGAAATTTAAAATAGAAGCATTTGAGATCAAAATATTAGGTGGGTTTTCCTCTGATTGTGCAAAATTGAAACTTTTTTGCGAGACATTTTACGTCCGGGAGCAAAATTGAAAGTTTAAATTAATATTTCAAACGAGATCAGATCTTCGTGAAATTTAAAAAGGAAGCATTTGACAACAAAATATTAGGTGGGTTTTCCTCTAATTGAGAAAAATCTAAACTTTAAATTAGTATTTCAAACGAGCTTCGATCTTCGTGAAATTTAAATTGGAAGCATTTGACATCAAAATATTAGTTGAGTTTTCCTGTGATTGTGTAAAATTGAAAGTTTAAATTAATATTTCAAATGAGCTAAAATCTTTGTGAAATTTAAAATGGAAGAATTTGACATCAAAACATTTGGTGGGTTTTCCTCTGATTGAGCAAAATTTAAACTTTAAATTAATATTTCAAACGAGCTCCGATCTTCTTGAAATTTAAATTGGAAGCATTTGACATGAAAATATTAGGTGGGTTTTCCTTTGATTGTCTAAAATTGAAACTTTAAATTAATATTTCAAACGAGATTAGATCTCTGTAAAATTTAAAATAGAAGCATTTGACATTAAAATAGTAGGTGGGTTTACCGCTAATTGAGCAAAATTGAAACTTTAAATTAATATTTCAAACAAGATCCGATCTTTGTAAAATTTAAAATGGAAGCATTTGACATCAAAATATTAGGTGGGTTTTCCTCTGATCTTGCAAAATTGAAACATTAAATTAATATTTCAAACAAGCTTGAATCTCCATGAAATTTAAAATAGAAGCATTTGCGATCAAAATATTAGGTATGTTTTCCTCTGATTGAGCAAAATTGAAAGTTTAAATTAATATTTCAAACAAGCTCCGATCTTCATGAAATTAAAAATGGAAGCATTTGACATCAAAATATTAGGTAGGTTTTCCTCTGATTGTGAAAAATTGAAACTTTTTTGTGACACATTTTACGTCCCAGAGGAAAATTGAATGTTTAAATTAATATTTCAAACGAGCTCGGATCTTTGTGAAATTTAAAATAGAAGCATTTGACTTAAAAATATTAGGTGGGTTTTTCTATGATTGAGAAAAATTCAAACTTTAAATTAATATTTCAAATGAGCTCCGATCTTCGTGAAATTTAAATTGGAAGCATTTGAAAACAAAATATTAGGTGGGTTTTCCTCTGATCGTGTAAAATTGAAACTTGAAATTAATATTTCAAATGAGCTCGGATCCCCATGAAATTTAAAATAGAAGCATTTGACATTAAAATATTAGGTGTGTTTTCTTGTGTTTGACCAAAATTGAAACTTTAAATTAATATTTCAAACGAGATCCGATCTTTGTGAAATTTAAAATGGAAGCATTTGACATCAAAATATTAGGTGGGTTTTCCTGTGATTGTGTAAAATTGAAACTTTAAATTAATATTTCAAACGAGCTTGGATCTCTCTGAAATTTAAAATAGCAGCATTTGACATGAAAATGTTAGGTGGGTTTTCCTCTGATTGAGCAAAATTGAAATTTTAAACTAATATTTCAACCGAGCTCCGATCTTCATGAAATTAAAAATGGAAGCATTTGACATCAAAATATTAGGTAGGTTTTACTCTGATTGTGCAAAATTGAAACTTTTTTGTGACACATTTTACGTCCTGGAGCAAAATTGAAAGTTTAAATTAATATTTCAAACGAGCTCGGATCTTTGTGAAATTTAAAATAGAAGCATTTGACATAAAAATATTTGGTAGGTTTTTCTCTGATTGAGAAAAATTGAAACTTTCAATTAATATTTCAAATGAGCTCCGATCTTCATGAAATTTAAATTGGAAGCATTTGACAACAAAATATTAGGTGGGTTTTCCTCTGATTGTGTAAAATTGAAACTTGAAATTAATATTTGAAACAAGCTCGGATCTCTATGAAATTTAAAATAGAAGCATTTGACATTAAAATATTAGGTGGGTTTTCCTGTGTTTGACCAAAATTGAAACTTTAAATTAATATTTCAAACGAGATCCGTTCTTCATGAAATTTAAAATGGAAGCATTTGACATTAAAATATTAGGTGGATTTTCTATCGATTGTGTCAAATTGAAACTTGAAATTAATATTTCAAACAAGCTTGGATCTTTGTGAAAATTAAAATAACAGCATTTGACATGAAAACATTAGGTGGGTTTTCCTCTGATTGAGCAAAATTGAAATTTTAAATTAATATCTCAAATGAGCTTTGATGTTCATGAAATTTAAAATGGAAGCATTTGACATCAAAATATTAGGTGGAATTTCCTCTGATTGTGCAAGATTGAAACTTTTTTGTGACACGATTTACGTCCAGGAGCAAAATTGAAACTTTAAATTAGTATTTCAAATGAGCTTAGATCTTTGTGAAATTTAAAATGGAAGCATTTGACATGAAAATATTAGGTGGGTTTTCCTCTGATTGAGAAATATTGAAATTTTAAATTAATATTTCAAACAAGCCCCGATCTTCGTGAAATTTAAGTTGGAAGCATTTGACATCAAAATATTTGGTGAGTTTTCATGTGATTGTGTAAAATTGAAACTTTAAATTAATATTTCAAACAAGCTCGAATCTTCGTGAAATTTAAAATGGAAGCATTTGACATCAAAATATTTGGTGGGTTTTTACTCTGATTGAGAAAAATTGAAACTTTAAATTAATATTTCAAACGAGCTACGATCTTTGTGAAATTTAAATTGGAAGCATTTGACATCAAAATATTAGGTGGGTTTTCCTCTGATTGAGTAAAATTGAAACTTGAAATTAATATTTCAAACAAGCTTGGATCTCCGTGAAATTTAAAATAGAAGCATTTGAATTAAAATATTAGGCGGGTTTGTTGGAATTATGTTATATTTGTCATCAGTGAAAACACTTATTTGATTCTGAATGCTTACCGAGCTCATCAATAAGTCCACAGCTTATACCGAGCATTTAGTAATCACCTTGTAAAGCTCAGTGGTTAAACAGTTCAAACCGAGCAAAACAGTGGTCACCGAGCATATGAACAGTTCAGCAGTGTTTACCGAGAAGTCAGTTACTACCGAGTCACCAGAGGTTACCGAGTGACACTATACCTACCGAGTCACCAATGGCTACCGAGTTCCAAGCTACACTTCAGGACTAGTATGGACCGAGCTTCTACTCTTA